>PVKS010004301.1:0-94677 GCA_004027875.1 Aplodontia rufa | reverse complement strand
TCTCAAGAATGAGGACAAGGCTAGACAGGACAGATAAGAGGGAATAAGAGAGATGGTAAATGGGAAAAAAGAAATAGAGAAAGAAACCCCAAAACAGGGTATCATAATAGGAAGAAATATTATTGTTAATTTTTCCCCCTAAAAGAAGAAGAGAAAAAAAATATGGAAGAATAGGGGGATATCCGCCCCAGAAGTAAACAAGGCAGGGAGAAGAAAACAGGTATAGTTTATATATATCGGAGAACCAGTAAACTTTTCCAATTAATACAATGGTATACATCTAGAACATGCAATCAACAGTAGCAAAAAAAAAAAAAATCCTTACTAGGCAACACTTGAAACTATAGATATTAAGAGTGTCTCTGGCCCTTAATAAAGTTAAGTTTCTTAATCAAACCTTGGAACTAAAACCGGTAAGGGAGTCTCTGGGACCTTTGAGAGGAGAAGTTCCCTTTGCTTCCGGGTTTTGATATGAATGTCACTCAGTCTGTGGTTATGTGATCTCACAAAGCTTACTGGGGTATCTTCAGATTCCTGGGATTTCTAGCAGGAGCTTCCAATGAAAAGGATTGATTCTGGAAAGCCCTGAAGTTTGCTGGCTTCTCAGGGGAGCTGAAGCCAGAGGGCTTAATGAGCAGGGACCCTGACTGATTTCTATTCTCCCTCTGCTGGGAGAGGCATACGCTGTCTCTTGAGTCAAAAAACGTGTTCTTCCTGGCTAGGAGGAGTGGACAGGGGAGGGAATTGCCCCACCTTATTCCAAAAACTGAAGACCTCCTAAGAAGGCTGGAGTCTGGGACTGACCTAGGCCTTCTTTTCCTGGATGAGACTGAAGTCTGTGGTGATTTCCTGGTGCACTTATCCAAGGCTGCTCTAATAAACCAGAGAGAGCTGTCTCCTGGGGCTCGGAATGGCAGCCGGCTTTCCCTCTGAGCCACGAGTTCCGCTAAGCGTGCCTATTCCCAGCACAGCTCTGGTCCCCTGCAGTGTGTGTGTGTGTGTGGGGGGGGAGGTTGGTGCAGCTGCACATGCTGTCCTGATGTTGTTTTTATAAGGTACGTGTGGGCTCTGAGGATCCGCTGTGACAATTCAGCTCCAAGTGGCAGCTGTGGCTGCTCGCAGCCCCGCCCTCTGCAGCCTCTGGTGGCCTCAGTCACTGTCACCTGCAGCCCTCCCTCTGGTGGAATGTAATCCGAAACAAAAAAGGTCGCATTTCTGCTTCTCTGGCGGGGTGGATGAATTCCTTTTTTTTCTCCACACTCTATTCAGACCCCCTAGTTTGCTGGTCCACTAGGTGTTGTATCAGGCACGTGCCAGCTTCAGGGAAACAAAGTCCGCAGTGGCGCTAAATTTAAAGCACCACGACTTTTCTGCTGCAGGGAGTGCAGGGTGCTGGACTCCTCCAACCACTCCACTCAGTAGCCAGCTGAGTGGCAGCCGCAGGTGAACAGAGACTGCTGTATAGCTATATTTAAAGTACAGCGGCTTTTCCGTGGGAATGAGTTCATGGGCTGCTAGCTTCCTCCCTCACTCCTGGGCGGCGGCTGCCCGCTGGGTCCAAGCCTGGATGGAAAAAAATTACAAAACCACTCGTTACTCCCAAGTCTCTGGTCCTCAAATCAACTGAGCAAATTAGTACTGGGGTTTCAAGATGTTACTCCCCACAAATGCACCTCAAAAATCTGGAAATGAACTGGGGATTTTCCGTCCAGATTCAGAGCTGCTGGGGGACGGCATCTGTCTTCAAGTCACCATCTTGCAGTCCTCCACATTAATTAGTTTTAATTCTTTTTTAAAACAAATTATTCAAGGGATCAGAATCTCCATGAATAACTTGGACCCTATATGGCAATGTCTTCTAGGTTTCTGAATTAAATTGGGATTCTATTGGGAAGGGAAAAGAGAGTGGATGTTGGAGAGAAACCATAGGATCCTTTGCAGTATTTAATACTTACCTAAATACTTTCACTTTCATACCCTTAATTTTTTGAGGAAATTACTATTCTCCAGGTAATATTAAAAGCACTTAATTGATCTGGATTTTCAAATTGTTTCTGAATACGGTGTAATATCAGCACTGAATCTTTTTATTTGGTTTTGTTCTAATACATATTGAACTCAACAAACAATTCAGTTTGAGTAGGTATAATATATTTTGAAGACTGATAACTTTTATGTATTCTCTAGTAGTGTTGAAGCCCTGGAGAAATATGGTGGAAGGGAAAAGTTAAAGTTACATTTATTTCAGACTTTCTCCAGTTAATGTAATAGAGTCATGTTTGAGTTTTTAGCTTTGTGGTTCAAAAGTTTAAAATAGGGCTGGAGCGATGGCTCAGCAGTTCCAGCACTTGCTGGCATGAGTGAGGATGCGAGTTCAAATCCCAGCACCATGTACACAACGAAGTGTTGGAGCAATGAGAGCCACATGAAAAACTAAATAAAATTGATTCTCTCTCTCCCTCCCTCTCTGTCTGTCCCTTTGTCTTTGTCTGTCTCTCTCTCTCTCTTAAAAAAAAAAAAAGAAGAAAGTTTAAAATAGAATCTTACGTCATGTGTTTGTTCTTTCCATGAAATATCAGGTGAACAAAAATACTCATGCATCAATTTCACCATAAAAGAAGATAAAAATTCTTGTCAAGGATTTAACTCCAGATATTAAAAAAGTCATTAACCCTATAAAGCAGTGGTAATTCAAATAAATACATAAATTTGTATTACAGTACAACCAAGATTAATTATAACAAAAGGCACAAGCAAGAAGATAGAGGGCAATCAACACTTTGGGTACTCTGCAAGCCAGGTAGAAAGACCACAATTCCTGAATTCTGTGGAATGAAGAGTTGATGTGTTTTGCTTCTTTTTCTCTCTCATCCTCACTTACTGTTTAACATGTTTTATTAATTCTACTTACATTGCATAAGCTACTTTGCTAACTAACACATTCTTTTGAGTTCTACCTTTATCTCACATAAGTTTACTGCTACCTGTGATTGATATTCTTGTGAGTCTTATCAGTCCTGCTAATCTTGATTCATAGTGTAGTAGGATTTTTTTTTTTGAAGACAGAATCAACTTTATTTAGTTTTTCATGTGGCCCTCGTTTCTCCAACACTTCATTGTGTACATGGTGCTGGGGTTTGAACTCGCATCCTTGCACATTCCAGGCAGGCACTGAAACTGCTGAGCCAATGCTGCAGCCCCAACAATAGGATGTTAAACAATACATAAAATGTATCTTACAGAAATTCTGTATCCATAATGTTTAATTTATTAAATAAACAGTACCACTGAGATATGTACGTTTAAGAGATTTATTACAAAGTTTTCACTATACTTACTTATAGGTTATTTTATCTGGTTATGATTTTTTTGTGGTGCTAAGGATCAAACCCAGGGCCTCCTGTATGTAAGGCAAAAGCTACCCTTGAACTATATCCCCAGGACTTGTAGGTGGGTTCAAAATTGTTTATAGAAAGTTGTAGTAGTGGTGGTGGTGGTGATGCTGCTGATGTGTTGTTGCTGTTCTTGAAGTCAGTACCATAGGAAGTATAGATGAACGAATGACAGCCTGGGAAGTTTGGTGGAACCTGGTTTCTCACTAATGGTATAGATTTCTTGCCTGTAAAGGTAGCTAGATTTAGAGTGTCATGCATACTAATGACATGTTCTACCAGTGAGCTATACCCAAGCCCCAGATAAAGTTTAAATCTGAGATGACTGAATTGGAAAGATTAATTTTAACTAGTTTCAGCTATTTGTAAGGAAATAAGAGAATGATGAATTAGTAAAGGAATTAATGAAGATTTATAGTTAACACATTAATCTATGGCCATTTTATGCCTAAGGGAAGAGTTAACTTTTTAAAATAAGTTCAGATATTTTAGTTCAAATCAAATGTTCATGCATATATTCTGAGGAGTTCTCAATTTATCCACCTATGTTCCTAAGTAGAGAAAGAGTAAAAATTATACATTTGAAAATTCTAGCCCAGAGGTATCAGCCATGAAACGAAAATCTTTTGGTATTTCTTATTTTGGGTTCAAAATTTATGTAATTTTGGCATTCTATTCCACAGTGTATTTTACTTATTTTAACATACTCTTTTTCTGTTCTCCTCTAATTATTAGTTTAAGTTGCTCTTCTGTATTAAGAACTATTGTGTTTATTTTGTCACTTAATTACTTCTTGGCTTCCCCTCCTATATACCTGGGAATACAAGTATCCTCCTTTGTGAAGGCTAGCTCTAGATTGTTTCTGAAATTCCATTTGGTTTGTCTATTCTTAGATTAGACTTATGAGATATTCAAACTTGTGAGGAATTTATCCTTCCAGTTTCTATGTGAAAAACATGAAGTGAAATTTTAATTCTTTTGACCTTAATTAGGGAGGTTGTAAATCCTATATTTTAGTTTGGGGCATGTTGTTCAGAAAAATAAATTGTTCATTTCAATAAATATTAAGTAGAAGTGATATATTACAATCAGCCCCATTTTCAAGGATGTGTTTATTGAAATAAAGAAGTACTAATTTTGAAAAGGTATATTTTTAAGATATTCTAGAACAGGTAGGTGTGTGTGTGTGTGTGTGTGTGTGTGTGTGTACACGTCTGCATGTCAGTGTGTTTTGAGAAAAATTACTTAAGGGAGTGCTGGTCAAAATTTTATGTCTATATGTTTTCACCTTGACATCCTGTGATTCAAGGAAATCCATTTGATTTAAGGGGAAAAAATCCTGTTAATTCTAGATTATAAATAAAATTGATTCCTTTACTGTATTACTGCCAACTACATTTGTGAAGCATTTTTTCCCCCTGAGCCATCAGCTTTAAAGGATTTTATTAAATGTAATCATTAAGCGTTCTCAGCAATCTTTATTGTCTTTGTTTTGTGCTATGACAATATTCCCTTTGTGATTTCACTATGTAGTGTCTTTCTGATAGCTTCTAATAACAGAAGGATTCTAACAGTAAAACAAGTAAATAAATGATAGTATTTTTTTTTTGAGAAAGGGACAGCAAGAGAGAAAGAATAAATTTTATTTTTTTTCTTCTGGATTTGTTGCTCTGACACTTAGTTGTGCATGTGGTACTGGGGTTTGAGCCAGGTTCCTTGTGCATGCCAGGCAAGCACTGTAACTGCTGAGCCACCGCTTCAGCCCCTAGAGCAGGTTGTTTTAAGAAAGGGGGCTGGAGCAGTGGCTCAGCAGTTATGGCACATGCATGAGGACCCAGCTTCGAACTCTAGTACAGTGGACACAGCAAAGTGTGGGAGCAATGAGGGCCACATAAGAGACTAAATGAAATTGATTCTCTCTCTCTCTCTCACTGTCCGTTTTTCCAGAAAGAAAGAAAAGAAAGAAAAGAAAGAAAGAAAGAAAGAAAGAAAAAGGCAGGCAGGCATAGTTGACATTTTGGGACAGGTAATTCTGTATTGAACATTGTTGAATATTTTGTAACATCTCTCACTTTTAAATGTTAGACAGATACCAGTAGTGACCTTCAGGTTGTGACAAATAAAAGTGTTTCCAATGTCAGTTGTCCTGTACTGACAACGTTACCCCTGTTTGAGAACCACTGTGTGGAGTAAATTATGTTTCATTTTATTTCATTATATATGTATTTATATATAACATATTATACATATATGTATTAATTCATTAAAAATGCCTATTTAGAGAAGTTTTATCTCCCTAGGATTGTAGAAAATAATTATCCTAAATTATTTGTAAATTTTATTGGGGTTAGTTATTATAGCTTACTATTTTAAAACATACCGGGCTGGGATTGTTTTATGTTCAAGTATCCTTTATCAAAAATTTAGATCACATGTGTAAATAGTAAAATTTAAATAATACTGTCCTCATTATTCTATTACTATTTCCATTCATAGAAAATATGAAGTACTAGTCAGTGATGGGATGTGTATGTGTGTATTTAAGTTAGAGACTTTGGAAGAGAAAAAAGAATTTGATAATTTAAATGTTGAATGAAGAACAAAATCAAAGAGCAGGATTTATTTCTGTATATATATTTCTTGAACTTGATATCATTTATTTTGTCATCTTCAGTCTTTCACCATTATTCTTGTATCTCCTATGTGGTTTCTTTTTTGTACTTTGCAGTTCCATTTTTTAAATTTCAATAATCATCAACTGTATTTTAGTTTTTAATTCTCTCTAAATCATGGGAAAATGGAATGCTTAATTGCAAAGTGAAGGTAAGAAGGTACCACAGACTAACAACTGAAGAAGTTATTTGACTTTGTTATTGTCTCTAAACAGAACTGAAATCGTGAATATCTTTTTACTGGCTTTTAGAGATTCTCCAAATTCCCATAGTAATTATTAGTAATATCTTTTTATGTATGGAAAGGCCATTAGGCAAAAGTGTATTACTCTCCCTTCCAGCAAAACAATTTAGGATCAATTTAGTCTTTTATTGAATTAGTGAGATAGAGTCAGTCTCTCAAAGAAAATTAATGGTATTCCTGGTAAAGAGTGTTCCTTTGCCTTTCTACTTGCATTTCATTAAAATGCTCTCTCTTTGGTTGTTTAGCCATAGATAAATTTCTCAAACATCCATCAAATTTTCTCCTCTTACTTTTTATTTACATCCTTTCCAAAATAAAGATATGTGATTCCACTAAAATCTTCTTTATCTGGTTTGTGGTAGGAAATGAGATATATAAAAGAAATAGTAAACTTACTTTTTATATCCTTTCCAAAATAAAGATTCGTGATTACACTAAAATCTTCATCTGATTTGTGGTAGGGACTTAGATCTATAGAAGAAACAGTAAACTTTATTGACTGCTGGCAGTTTACTTAGCTGGTTTTTTGTGTTGGAGGTCTCATGTATTGTGGTTAAAAAACCCTACTTCAAGGATCAGTGTTTTTTGTTTTTTTTAAACAGCATTCATATTGAATTGCAAGCTAGTCCTTTATTACATTAGATACTTAAATGACCGTAGAACTGTCAGACTCTGTAATAATACTAGTTATAGCTTAATTCTACAATCTTGCAGTTTGTACCTATAGGTCAGTTGACATTTATTTATGAGGAATTTGGTTTTTTTTTTCAATTTAATTTTATTAGAGCATTATAGTTTTACATAATGTTGGGATTAGCTGTCACATATTCCTAAATGCACACAATTCAGCAATATAATTTATTCAATATCCCCCCCCCCATCCCTCTACCTCCCTTCTCCCGTCCCCTGATCCCTTGCCTTTCCTCTCGGTCCTATGTTGTTCCTAAAAAACCAAACACAGTGACATAATTCTTATACCTATGAAGAACATTTTTAAAAATATACATGGATATAGCATATATAGTGACATTTATAACTGCTTGAAATGTACCTTGCTTTATCTTAGTTCCAACATTTCCTCTTTTCCTCCCTTCCTGTCATCACTTGTTATTCTTCAAAATATTTGATAATGGGATTAAACATTTACATTTTTGTACATGTATGCAGCATAGCTTATTCAAATATCTTATGAAACATATTGCAACTGTTTCACACAAATATTAACATTTTGCATTTTTGTTCTATAGATCTAAAACATGAGAGTGTCTTCTTTACTCCTGGGCCTGGGTTTATTTCCAACTTCCACAAATGAGGGATACTATTTGGCCCTGGACTCTCTGTGTTTGATTACCTTTGCTCAGCATGATTTCTTCCAATGCCATCCATTTACCTTCAGTAGATGCAATAACATTTTTTTCTAATAGCTGAGTAGAACTCCATTGTATATATATACACCAGAGCTTTTGGATCTATTCATCCAGTCAGGGGCATCTGGGTTGGTTCCATAATTTAGCTATTGTAAATTGAGCTGCTATGAACATGGGTATATCTGTGTCGCTGTAATGTGCTGATTCTAACTCCTCTGGGAAAATCCCCAGAAGAGGGTTAGCCGGATTGTATGGTGGGTTCAACCCTAATTGTTTGAGGAGTCTCCAGACTGCTTTCCAGAGCTGCTGGAGCAGTCTACAATTTCACCAACAGTGTGCTAGTGTTCCTATCTCCCCACAACACCTCCAGCATTTGTTATTATTTGCCTTCTTCATCTTTACCAGTCTGATTGGAATGAGATGAAATCTTAAGGTAGTTTTGATTTGCATTTCTCTGATTGCCAGTGATTTAGAACACTTTCTCATCTCATGTATTCATTGGCTTGCTCAGTTTCCTCTATTTCTGAATAGCTCTCTGGCCCATTTATTGATTGGATTGTTTGCGTGTATGTTACTGAGTTTTGTGAGTTTTATATGAATTTTGGATATTAGTCCCGTCAGAGGGACCATGATTCTTTCCAATTCTGTAGGTTGTCTATTGACTGTTTTGACTATTTCCTTGGCTGTACAGAAACTTTTTAGTTTAATGGCATCCTACTTGTTGATTTTAGACTGTATTTCTTTCGCTTTAGGATCCTGGTTTAGGAAGTCATTATCAACTTCCATATGCTGGAGTGTTGGTCCTAACTTTTCTTTTAGCAGATGTATGGTAGCTGGCTTAATTCCTAATTCCTTGATCCATTTAGAATTGATTTTTGTGCATGGTGAGAGATAAGGATCTAACTTCAATTTTCTGCAAATGGCTGTCCAGTTTGTCCAGCACCATTTGTTGAATAGACTATCTTTCCTCTGTGTTATATTTGACCCCCTTTGTCAAAGATCAGATGTTTAAAGATTTATGGCTTTGTCTCAGAGTCTTCTATTTTATTCCATTGGTGTTCATTGATACCAATACCATGCTGTTTTTAATACTACCACCCGATAGTATAATTCTAGATCTGGTACTGCCAAACCACCTGTTTTTTCTTTCTTGCTTAGTAATGTTTTGGCTATTCTGGGTTTCTTATTTCTCCAAATGAATTTGAAAATTGCTTTTTCTATATCTACAATCAATGACATTTGAATCTTGATGGGGATTTCATTGAATCTGGCCATTTTAATTATATTAATTCTGCCTAACTAAGAGCATGGAACACTTTTCCATCTTCTCAGGTCTTTGCAATTTCTGTTTTCAGTGTTCAATAATTTTCATTGTAGAGGTCTTTTACTTCTCTTTTTAGATTAACTCCCAAGTATTTTATTCTTTTGGAGGATATTGTGAATTGGACCAATTTGCTAATTTCTTCTTCTTCCCTATTATTGTTGGCATATAGGAAAGCTATTGATTTATGGGTGTTGATCTTGTAGCCTGCTACTTTGCCAAATCTGTTTATAAGCTCTGTCAGTTTTCTGGTGGAGTTTTTTGGATCTTCCAGATATAGGATCATGTCATCATCAAAAAGGGATAGTTTGACTTCCTCTCTTCCTATTCTTATCCCTTTGATTTTTTTTTGTTCCTGTCTGATTGCTCCAGCCAAGGTCTTGAGGACTATATTGAATAAAAGTGGTGAAAGCGGACAGCCTTGTGTTGTTCCTGAGTTCAGCAGAAATGCTTTAGCTTTTCTCCAGTTAGTATTATACTAGCTGAGGGTTAGGCATATATGGCCTTAACAAAGTTAAGATAAGTTCCTTTGATCCCTATTTTTCTCTAGAGTTTTAAGCATAACTGGGTGCTGGATATTATCGAAGGCCTTTTCTGCATGTATTAAGATGATCATATAGTTTGTGTCCTTAATTCTGTTTAAGTGATGAATTACATGTGTTTATTTGCGTATGTTGAACTAGCCTTGCATACCAGGAATGAAGCCCATTTGATCATGATGAATTATTTTCTTGATATATTTTTATTGCGGTTTTCAAGAACCTTATTAAGGATTTTTGCATCAATATTCATGAGGGATATTGGTCTATAGTTTTCTGGGTTTGATTTGTCTTTGTTGGGTTTTGGTATCAGAGTTATGGTTGCTTCATAAAAAGTGTTTGGGAGAGTTCCCTTTTTTTCAGTTTCTTGTAATAGCTTCATAAGGAGAGGTGTTAATTAGCTCTTCTATAAAGGTGTGGTAAAACTCTGCAGAGAATCCATCAGGTCCAGGGCTTTTCTTCTTTGGAAAACTTCTAATTGCTGTATGGATTTCGGTGCCTGTTATTGGGCTGTTTAGGATTTCAATTTCATCCTGTGTCAATTTGGGGATGTTGTATGTGTCTAGAAATTTGTCCATGTCATCCAGATTATCTGATTTAGAGGAGTATAGGTTTTCAAAATATGTTCTCATAATCTGTTTGATTTCAAGGGGATCAGTGGTGATCACCCCTTTTCATTGGTGATTTGCTTTGATTCTTTCCTAAGATTAGCTAGGGCTCTGTCAATTTTATTTATTTTTTTTGAAGAACCATCTCTTTGTTTTGTCAATTCTTTTTATTTTTTATTTGTGTGTGTGTGTGTGTGTGTGTTCTCAATTTCGTTGATTTCAGCTTTGCTCTTAATTATTTCCTGTCTTCTGCTGGCTTTGGGATTAGACTATTCATCCTTTTGTAGAGATTTGAGTTGGAGCATAAGCTTATTTTGTTAGCTATGTCTCCTGATTCTTAGTGTGGACACTCAATGCAATATATCTTCCCCTTTAAGAATGCTTTCATGCTGTCCCAGAGGTTTCGATATGTTGTGTCCTCATTCTCATTCTCTTCCAAGAATTCCTTAATTACCGTTCATATGTCTTCTTGGATCCATTCTTCATTTAATAGAATGTTGTTCAATCTCCACATATATGTGTGTTTTGTGCCATGGTTTTTGCTGTTAATTGTTAGGGTCATGACAACATGGTCTAATAGGATACATGAAATAATATCTACTTTTTTATGTTTGCTGAGATTTCTTTTGTGAACTAGTGTATGATCTATTTTGGAGAAGGATCCTTGTGTTGCTGAGAAGAAGGTATACTCTACCAATTTGGGGTAGAACATTCTGTAGATGTCTGTTAAGTCTGTTGATTTATGGTATAGTTTAGACTGGAGATCTCTTTATTGTTTCTTTGCTTTGATGATCTGTCTGATGGTGATAAAGGAGTGTTAAATTCTCCCTGTACTATTGTGTTGAAGTCCACAAGTGGTTTTATATCGTGGAGTATTTTTTCCATATACTTGGGAGCGTTGGTGTTTGGAGAGTATATATTTACTATGGTTATTTCTCCTTTTGTATTGTTCCCTTTACTAGGATGTAGTGTGGCCTTCTTTATCTCTTTTGATTAATTTATGTTTGAAATCCACTTTATCAGATATAAGAATTGCAACTCCAGCTCGCTTTCTTGGGCCTTATGCCTGGTAGATTTTTTTCCATCCTTTTACCCTTAATCTGTTGGTGTCACTGGTTGTAAGATGGGTTTCCTGTAAGCAGCATATTATTGTATTCTGTTTTTTGATCCAGTCTGCTAGTCTGTGTCTTTTGATTTGTGCATTGAGACCATTCACATTTAGTGTTAGAATTGTCCAGTGGTTGTGTTTCATAGTCATTGTGTTTTATTAGTGAATTTTGTGCTGTGTTAGTTGTCTCTTGATAGCCTGTACCTTTATTGAAGTTCCTCTGATTGTGAGTTTTGAGGAATATTAGCTTGTACTTGTATCTGGAGTTTATCTTTGAGAATTCTTTGTAATGCTGTCTTTCTGTTCATGAATGTTGCAAGTTTGTTCTTATCATGGAACGTTCTTATTTCCCCCTCAAATTTGAAGCTGAGTTGTGCTGGATATAGTATTCTTGGCTGCATGTGGTGTTCATTCAGGCATTGAACGATCTCCTTCCAAGATCTTCTCGTTTTCAGAGTATGAACTGAAAAGTCAGGTGTGATTCTGATTGGTTTGCCTTTGATTGTGTTTTGGTGTTTCTCCCTTGCTGCTTTCAATATTCTTTTCTTGATTTTCCTGTTGTACATTTTGAATATGATGTGTCTTGGTGAGCTTCTCATTTGATTAGGCCTGTTGGTGTCCTGTTAGCTTCCTGGATGAGCATATCTTACTCTATTTTTATATGGGCAAAATTTTCTTTAGCAATTTCCTTGAGAATATTCCTTATCCCATTTGTTTGTCTTTCAATTTCTTCCTGTATACCAATTACTCTTAAATTGTTTGTTCTCATTTCATCCCAGACATTTTTAAAATTCTGTTCGTGTTCTTTGAGTTTTTTCTTTTTTGTCATCTGTGCACTCTAGCTTGCTGAGCCTGTCCTCATTGTCAGAAGTTCTTTCTTCAAGAGCTAAGGTTCTGTTTTCTATAGAAGTTAGTCTATTATTAAATTCTTCCATGGTTCCTCTCATATCACTGACTGCAGATTTTAGCTCTGTTACTTCCTTTTTGAGTATTTCTATTTCTTTGATAATAGAGTTTTTCATCTCTGCCATCTTCTCACTTAGTCCCTTCATTATATCTTCTTTTAGTTCATTTTTCCTTTTAGTAATCAGATCATTGATAATATTTTCAACTTGACCCTTATCCGTGGCATCCTTTTTGGGGGAGTTTTGTTTTTGAGGTGAACCTCTCCTTGTTTGATTCTTCATTTTGAAGAGTTTCCTGTGGATCTCTGAATTGAGATTTCCTGAGGGGAAAGCAGGCAGTTCTCCAGGTAGTTTTTCCTTGCAAGTCAAATGGTCAGATGAGCCACCAACTTTTTGATGATCACCTTCTTCTAGATGATGTTTCTGCCTGGGTCCTGGTGTTGGTCTACCTTTTGGTTCCAGGTTCAAGGTTGCAGATCTAAATCTACCAAAATGGAGACCTACCTTCCAGGAGGACTCAAAAAGTCTCCTAAAGGAAAGCAGGGTGGTGGTAGGCAGGGGCTGCTCCGGGGGAGGGGGGAACCTCCCATGGTTGGTCCTGAGCAGGGCTGCTCTGGATGTGGGTCCTACTGGTGTTCCCTCAGTGCCTTCCAGGGGATTCAAACAAGCAGGAGCTGGAATGCAGGGCATAGGTAGGCAGGGCTACTCTAGGCAGGAACCTCCCCTGGTTGGTCCTGAGCAGGGCTGCTCTGGATGAGGTTCCTACCAGTGGTATCCTGAGCACTTCTGGTGGGACTCAAAAAGGCCCTGGTGGGAATGCAGGGCATAGGTAGGCTGGGCTGCTCCAGGCAGGATCCTCCTCTGGTTGGTCCTGAGCAGGGCTGCTCCAGAAGGGGGTCCTATTGGTGGAGTACTGAGTGCCTTCTGGTGGGGACTCAAACAGGCCCCAGCCGGAATGCAGGGGGTCATATGTTAAGGAACTTGTTTTTAAGAAACATCTCATTAGCATAATGCCATGAGTAGTTTTATTGAAATGCAAATTATAAAATACTGGATTGCTGAAATAGTGATTATTTAACAGTAAACTTAGAAATTAAAATTAATCTGTAAGAGGCATTTGGTTAGATTATTAACATTTAAAACATCTGGATTGTATTTTGCATTTTTATACAAATCAATACAGTAGGGTTCATAATGCATTTTGACTTTGGTGATATTTGCTTATGGATTAAGTTGTAAAATTTAATGGTGGAAATGAAATCTGAATGCTGCTGCAGAAGCAGTGCAATTTCATTTTAAGTACTGGATATGTTCATGAGATAAAAGAATGCATTGTATAATCTTATAACCTTTTATAGTTAGTTGAGAAAAGATTGTCAGGTATCTTGTGTGGTAGGTAGTAAGTACCAGCATCTGAAACCACTCTACTATTGAGCTTCATGGCAACCCTTTATCTTACTTTTAAAAATATTATTCTAAAACAGAATCTCTCTGAATTCTCAGTCTGGCCTTGAATTTGGGACACTTTAGCTTCTTTGGGATTACAGGCATGTTTCACTGTGTTGGTCTTAAAGTTGTACTCATGTAGTTAAAAAGATGAGCTCAAAAACACACTTTAGCATGATGTTGTAGCCTATGATTGTAATCCCAGCAACTCAGTAGGCTGAGGCAGTGGGATCCGAAGTTCCCAGCCAGCCTTTGGAATTTGGGAAGATCCTGACTAAAAATTAGAAAGGATTGGGTATATAGTTCAGTGGTAAAGCACTCCATGGTCCTGTCCCCCATAACCCCTCCCACCATATAACATTAAGGGAAATCAATATATAACAAAATAAGTAGTTTAAATTTTAATTTAAAATGTTTCAAAGACCTTATTTTTATTTCGATGTTTGGATATCTTTGTGACTGCATTTTCAAATATTCAGCAACATATATTAGAGCAGAACTTTGTCTTGTTTACTATGGAAAATTCTGGATTTAATGGGGTTTCTTACAATAGTATTTGATAAATCAAGCAAAAGAAGTGTGACACATCTTATGTTCTGATATGTGAAGGTCAGTGTAAAGACTCACTGAATCATTTAAATAATAGCCTGTAACCTGTTCTTTGTCAGCATTTGTCATGTGGCTCTCAAAGGAAATGGCTCAGTTTAAATCTAGTAACATTGGATTATAAGACTATTTTTAGCAAGTCTAAATTATTTGCAAGGTAATTGAAAAATAAGGAATTAATAAAGTTAAAATTCATAATTACCACATTAGTCTTTTCATCAAATGGTCGGTCATTTTATTTAAGGAAAGGAAGATTTAATTTTTTTTTCAATTGTTGCAGGTATTTTAGGTCAAATCCAATGTTTGTTGATATATTCTGCAGAATTATCAATACATTCTTTTGTGTGTCTCAAGAGGCACAGTGTGGAAAGGATGTTTACAAGTACAGTTAGTGAAATATATATGTTGTATCCTTATTTAAATTCCATGCTTTATGTACATTAATCATAGGTTATCCTCACGAAATCCTTAAATGTGCAATATAGGGAACAAAAGATTTGAAAGAAGAGATTCTACCCATTGATATCTAGACTACCTCTAATGAAGTTTCTTCTCCAAATTTGCTGTATGAATTAAATTTCTAAAAGCAGGCTTCTAAAACCTTTCACTGTTTTGTCCTTTATTTATCTTAAATTTCTACTGGGATTGCATTAACCTTGTGTTTCTAGGAAGTGAAAAATAAACTTATGTGATGTCTATAGCATGGTGTTCCAATATAATAGTATTCCTTATTTTCCTCAATGATTAAATAGAATAATGATTTCCTAGTAGCTATACTAATTTTAGCTTGCCTCCTTCAGCATATAAAGTTTCCCTGTTTTCTACTTTTTTGCCAACACTTATCTTTCATCTTTTTAATAAGATCCATTCTAATGTCACCGTATAGCGGTCTGAGGAGATTTTGAGCATTGGTGTAGACCTCAACGTGAACCTCCCAGAAAAGAAGAGAAGGATCAGAGGGAGGTTTGTTCTTAAAGGGAAAGTTTACACTCTTGATTGGGATTGCAGACAATCTTGTATAGAGAGAATGGGTTGCCTCCTTTTGGTCTGAGGTTATAATAGGTCATAATAGTAGCTTTGCGAATGAAAGAGAGGTGGAGTCAGGGCAAGGTTCTGAATTTTCTTCGAAGTTTTCCTTGCACTTGCGCCTTGCCTTTGCATGTTCCAGTCATGCTACTTGCTACATTGTATGTCTCATTAGCATCTTAAATCTTCACCTAGGGGTGTGTCTCTTATTATTATTGGATCATTTTTTTGTAACTGTGGTCTCCAAAGCAAATGCTTCCTAAAGGAGTAGTTCCACCAGAGTGGTTTGTGTTTGTTTGTTTGTTTGTTTGTCTTGTCATCAGCAAATCCACAAACTGCAGGCAAGGACATGGGGGAAAGGAAAAGGGATGAGTTGCTCATAACCCTACCCACCATTCCATTGGTTTATGAGCACTTGTATTTTGAAACTCTATGTATCCCTGAATTCCTATCTCACTAATAGGCTTCAGGTGATATCTCATTTTTTCCCTAATGATATTTATTTCCCCAATAATTAGTGATGCTGAGAATTTTTTGACGTACCTACTGACCGTTCGTATGTCTTCTTTTCAAATGTGTCTATTCAGGTCCCTTGCCCATTTTTAAAAATAGAATTTGTGTTCCTTCTATATTTTGAGTATGAATGATTTTTCAGATGTTTGATTTGCAAAGATTTTCTCCCAGTCTGTAAATTGTCTCCTAACTTTGTTGCTTATATCTGTGGCTATTCATAAGCTTTTTAATTAAATGCCATCCCATTTGTCTATTTTTTGCTTTTATTGCCAGTGCTTTAAATTGTGGGATAAAAATGAACATACAAAAACCATTATTTGTATTTCTATATATGAATAATGAAATGAAGAGGCGAGTATGAAAAAACCTCACATTTACAGTAGTAATAACAGCAAAATGATATTAGACATAAATTTAACTGAGGAACTGAAAGGAGGTCTGTATACTAAAAACAACAAAACACTGGTAAAAGAGATTTAAAACAACAAAAATAAATGGAAAGATACCCTATGTTATGGGTAAAATTTTTTTAAAATAAATTACAACAGTTTAAACATCTTCATTGGCTTTATTTTTTATTATAGAATCATTTTTTATTATAGAATTTGATTTCATAAAGTAAAAATAAGTGTTCCTATGAGCTTTGGAGAGTAGATCATTCATTTCAGAGTTATTTTCCATGTAAGGTGGGGAAATAGATGCAACAATAGAAAAATAACTGACTGTATAATAATATGAAGTTACTTCAGGATACCACTTTTATATTCAAATTTTTTTTATTGTTTTGAGTTTATTTGATGCCTTTAATTATGCATTTTCAAGCTTTTTGTTATAGTTATACATATAAAATGTGGTTTATTTGACATAATTTTGTAAGCACGAAATGTAATTTGCTCCAATTCAGTCCCAAGTACTTCCCCTCTCCCTCACCTCTTCACTCCTCAGTTCCCTTTTCTTTACTGACCTTTCTTCTATTTATTTATAGTTGTTTTAAAAATTAATTCATTATGGATATACATAAAGGTAAAATTTACTGTGCTGTAGTCTTATATGTACTTAAGAAAGTTTGTTCAGATTTATTCCACTAGTTTTACCTTTCCAACCTCCTCTCCCATTCCCCTTCCTCTACTCCCCTGATCTCTCCTCTCTCTTCCTGGTATTCCTCCAGCATTATCTCTCTATCTCCAGCATTATCTCCTGATTTTGGTCTACATTCAGCACATGAAAAAACATTTGACCCTTTATTGACTGAATCTGGCTTATTTCACTAAGCATTTTGTTCTCCAGTTCCATCCATTTACCAGCAAATGCAATGATTTCATTCTTCTCCTCCTCCTTTTTTTAATTTTTAATTTTTTTGTACTGGTATTGGATCCAAACCCTTTTTCTATTTTATTTTGAGACAGGGTCTCTCTCTCTCTAAGTTGCTCAAGGCCTGGGTAAGTTGCTCAGGCTGGCTTTGAATTTGTGATTCTCCTGCCTGAGCCTTTTTTTTTGTGTGTGTGTTTTGATGGAGATTGTATTGAATATGTAGATTACTTTTGATTGTCTGGCCTGAAATGTTAATGCAAGACTGGAATTACAGATGAGATCCACCATTCCTAGGGATTTCATTCTTTATCCATTCATCTGTTGATGGGCACCTTACCTGGTCAGGATACCACTTTTTGTTTTAGGGTTAAGGCAGTGAGAAACTATCAGTACAGTTGAAACTGGCCCTTTTGGAATTTGGCTATTATTTCTCTAATTTTGATTTCTGGGGAGTTCAGATGAGTAGATTAATTTCATCATTGGTAGTATGAAACTTTAGTATGAATGATCTTGTTATGAATTTTAGTCTGGGCCTTAGAGCATTAGCTTACCTACAACAAGAGCCTCCTATACTTTCTGTTTAGTGGAAGAATTAATAATGTGAAAATTTACATATATGTCAACTTTTGTATTCTTTCTTTTCATATTGTAAATATAAAATCCAACTCATTTTCTTAAAAATTCTTTACCAGTCTGAATTCATCTTTGATTGTCCGTTTCTGTGTTCTGGCTGCAAAATATCAAATATGTTCTTGACAGGTCTGCTGTTGTAAATGTTTCTTCTGTTTTGTGTGGTGGTGATTTTAATGCTTTGCCTTGCCTAACTTTATGGCAACTTGCATGCCTTTTTCTTTCATAGGTCTTTATGATGAGCCAGTATTAAGGAGTTACTTAGTCATGTTTTTCCTATTCCTGCATTGTTTTCTTGTGTGCCTGCTATGTCTTCAGTGCCTTAGAGTAGTTATTGGTGCCTAATAAATATGAATGAATGAAGGAATTAATCCCTAGTCTCGGTTAGACGTACTGTCCTTGTCATATCAGTGTATCTGATTCAGGTAATGCTGTTTATAATTTTCACAAACTTTGTTTCCACTGAAAATTTTATTATTATAAAACTAGAATCCTAGGGGCTGGAGCCGTGGCTTGGTGGTTAATGCACTTGTTCAGCATGCGCAAGTACACGGGTTCAAACCCCAGCAACCCACGTACACAACTAAGTGTCAGAGCAACGAAAGCTATGCAAAAAACTTGATAAAAATTGATTCTCTCTGTCTCTGTCTCTGTCTGTCTGTCTGTCTCTCTCTCTTACTGTCCTATCTTAAAAAAAAAAAGCTAGAGTCTTACTATTAACAATGGAGAAGAATTTTCAAGTCTAAGTCTGGTAAACTGTTTACATTTTGACACTCCAGGTATAATTTGGACTTAGTCATTAAACTTCTGTGATTGTGTTTCTAATGAGATTTTTCTGAGGCTTAAATATAGTATACTTAGATATTTTTCTTGAGACATTGTAAATTCTTCTATGCTGTTCCGAAGAAATAAAGTTCTGAACAAAAATCTTTATTTATTGTTGTAAGGGTAAAATAATTTAAAAGTGTGAATTTTAGTTTGATGTTACAATTTTAGTATTATGCTATGAATATTTTCAATAATCTCTAGTATTAGTTTTGAATTGCAAGCTGGTTATTAATTCTTCCATTCTTGTGTTACTTCCTCTCATACCGTATATCACAGTCATTCAGTTTCATTTTGATTTTTGTTTTTGCTATTTGAAATCTAGTTTCTCTGTGGCTTTTTGAAATATTTTATAGAAGATATAATAGAAGCAAGGATATATTTATTCATTTTTAGGTTTTGTGGAACTATAAAAGAATAAAACCCAAAGAATTTTTGTTTTAATTTTTTTCTATTTGAACCCTATGTTTCATCAAATTGATCAGCTTTTGTATAAAATTTTGCAGTTTTCTGCATCCATTCTTTTACACACATTTTATTAAATTCCTCAGAATTTCCTTTTGCTTCCTCACTGATTCAAAAAATAATTCAGTTAAAATCTCTTTCCCTAATGACTTTCCCAACTCAAGTATATCTGCAATGTTTACATATTTTTCACATCAGCTATTATTTGTAACTAATCATGTTTTGTCAATTTCTAATATTTGTTTTGTTTTCTTTGACCATGAGTAGCTAGTAATTTTGCTTTTTTTACTGTTTATGATTTTTAATCCTCAATTTTTTTTTCAGGTTTACCAACTTGTGTCTATCTTGATTCCAAGCTCTTTGAGGTCTGTTTGTATACTCTTTTTTTAGCATTTTTGTTCATTTTCTGTGAGATTGAAAGTTTTAAACAGCCATTAAACAGCCATCAATTTGGTTACAAAAGGAAATATTTTATGAGTGGCATCATTTGTTGATATGTGTCATCGCATTACTTATAATTAAATCACAGCTTTACCATATAATAATCGTATTATCTTGGAAATTCATTCAACATCTCCGTACCTCAGTTTCATTGTCTACAGTGGAGAAAATGATAATACCTTTTACAATAGGTGTGTTGATTAGGTGAGAAAATAGGTAGAAAATGCTCATAACACATTTGCTAGCACAAAGTTCCCTGCAGTAAGTACTGGTGATCCTTATCAAGGTCAACAGCATTATTTTAAGGTATGATAATGGAAAGAGTAGTTGTTGTTTGTGTGACGTTGTTCAACTCCATTTACTTCTCTCAGTCAAACTTTTACCAAGTAAAATGAGCATTATTTATTCCAGAGAGAACTCTATATTTTTCTTACGTAAAGCGCTGTTTTCCTGAAGTTCTGGAGCCAGACCTACACCTACCTGCCTGCTTGCCTCACTTTTTCTCCTTTATTTTCATCTGTTCTTGTATCTATCTGACAGGGCCGGAAAGCAGCTTGAAGAAATTATGATTAGTAGTTCATTTATTCCCTTCAAAACTGATATTGTAAGAAACCCTAATATAGTTTTTCAAGTGTCTGTTCAGAAGATAAATATGCAGAATTGAATAAAAGTGTTAATCAGGAGAACAGAGTTTGGTACCATTAGTATGGGTTTCATAATACTAGACTTATTATGTCTTGTACAGTGTCTCATTTAAGAAAATTAGTGTCTTGATTTGTACTTGATGACAGTTTATTCATTGACTGTAAATTTCTGATTTCATCTGATAGTAGTATAAAGACAGTTTCTTTAAGAGTTGTCTCCTTTACATTTAAAATCTTGTAACCATATGACAAGAATATTGATGTAAACTAAATATTAGTTCTAGAGGATTATAAATTTACTTTATACAATAAGAAATCACAACTTTGAAAACTGAATGTTTGCTTTTTCTCTTGGTCTAGAGAGTGTTACATTTGGTATCAACCCTGAGGGTTGGAGAGTCTCATTTTGGGCCTCATCTGAAGAGCAACCCTGTTCTACCCAACTAGTTATGAGATGATATTAGCACCACCTTGTGGTGATTCCTATTTCTGTCATTTTTATAGAAATGCTGGTAATCAGGAAAGGAAAAGTAGGAAGACTTAAATCTAAAAATTAGCTTTTAGAAAGCATGTGCAAATTTTGATAAGTGGAAACCTTTTCCTTTTGAAACCCTAAAATTTCTATGATATTTTAAGTTATTTCCTGGTATGGTAATAATTAAATGTTTCAGATTCATAGCCATATACATTGATATCTTTTTAAAGTTAGGCTTAATATTTCACAACACTTTTGTAGATATCATCTTGTTTTTGGTAAATTATGTGAATTATTGAAAGATAAGTATTTCATTTTAAAATTATTTTAGAAATTAAAATATTAAATATTGAAGTTTTGTATAGTTACTGAATTGTCTGTTGCTGTTGTAAGAACATGTAAATTTTTTTGAAAACACAATTCTTTGCCAATAAAATTGAAATATATTTTTAATATTTTTGAACAGAGTGTTGTAGTCATAAAGTAACATTAGTTTTTTTTCCCCCCCACTGAGAGGGGGCAGGGAGAGATATGGATGGAAGGAAAGAGAGAGGAGGAGAGAATCAATTTTATTTAGTTTTTCATCTGGGTCTTATTTTTCCAACACTTGTGTATGTGGTGCTAAGGGTTGAACCCAGGTCCTTGCGCATTCCAGGCAAGTGTAATTGCTGAGCTGTCTCCAGCCCTAAATAATATTAGTTTTAAAAGCAATATTTTCATTGAAGTCAATATATTAATTTTCTTTTGGGGTTTTGCGTTATACCTCTGTATTTTTGACAAGTTCTTCCTTAATGTTATTCTCCTTTAGAAAACTTTTAGGCTTTTTAATTTGTATTGAAAGAAAAGTATATAAATTATATGAAGGATTCTGTTCTGTGTAATTTCCAAAAAAAGTAATATTAGTGAAGGTGGATAAATTTAAAGGGTAGGAAAAACAAATACTGTAGATATCATAATGAAAGACATTTAATTTTAAACATAATATATACTAAATATGAGTCCTCCATGTAATTAAAAAATACACAAGTTGTTTTAACAAGAAATTAAAGCTTCCACAATTTACTGCATTGGTCACCCTTGATATTTGTAATAAAATTAAAGAACAATTGGAATGTAAATTTAAATAGAATTAGTCCAGTTCAGTACGTGGGTTAAACACGTAGCAGTTATACACTAAGAACTCTGCCCATTCTAATTGAAAAATGTGGCCATTAGATTAGGAATTAGTACATAACCAAAATCTTGAATTACTAAACTACAAATTATTTTCTTTCAAAAACATTATATTGTAAAATTTTAGGTACCATAACTAAGAAATTGCTGATGTTTTAGTTTTGTAACTATATTATTTTTCTAATTATAGATTTTTTTATGGACTTACACTATCTTGCATATGATCTCTTGGCATGTAATAAAGGTGATATAGATAATTTTTTACATTGTTTGGAAAATTGAGAATAGTGTACCAGTGATGGAAAGAAAGGGATTACAGTGGTCCCAATTTTGATAGACAAGTAGAATTCTTTACCTTTTTCAAAAGATTTTGCTAGACAAGTTATTTCTCTGAATAATATCAGTCTTGATTTGTGCAAGGAATTTATTAGTGCATCTTTATCTGTATCATGGTGAGGAAGTTATTCTCCTTTGAAGGACATCATTACTACCAGTTCTTTTATTCTTTATTCCATTAAACCATGTGGTATTGCTGATATTTACAGGCTTCTTGGGAGACAATATTGGGCTTAATTGCCAGATCTAGTTAACTTGAGCAAGTTGCCATTTTATATTAAGCTTTTGTTTTCTCATCTAGCACCAATTATTAATGACTATTACTTGGTATTATCATCAGAAAAGAATTTCAGAATGATCTTACCAGAGTCTTATTAGAAGGTCCACTAGACATTGACCTATGTTATTGAGGAATTGGTAGGCATTCAGATTCTCATATTAATTAGTCTAAAAAGAAGAAGTAGATTTTGTCTTTTTAGTGTTTGACAGGTTTTTTTTTAATAAAAGACCAGATAATACATATTTTAGACTTTTTTGTCTCTGTTCTAACTACTCACCTCAGCTGTTGTAGCTCTTCTACAGCCATAGACAAGATGTAAATAAATGAATTGTGGCTGCATTCCAGTAAAACTATAGACATTCATTTGAATTTCATATACTTTCCGGAAGTCATACACTGTTATTATTTTGCTTTATTTTCAACTTTTTAAAATATAAAAAACTTATTAACTTTGCGATCAGATGGTGTACTGATTTTGGTTTGCAGGGTGAAGTTTGCTGATCCCTTTCTTGAAGTAAAATCATATGAAAGCAGGGTAGTTAATAAGGTAGCAGTGAATCAGGGACATCATCTCCCATTAATGAGGGATATCAGAATTGTACTTCTGTTTCCACTTTTAGAGAAAAAATATTACCCATGATTATCATCTTGGTTCCATAGGTTATTAGACAAATTAGTCCTCCCCTCCCCCAATGGGTGACTGATATATAAAATTATGAGTAGTTGGGACAGAATGGTAGTTCTCCCCCTGTCAACTGTCATAGAGACATAAATAAATGGCGAAAAGTTATGTTATTTGATATAGTTCCGTTTAGATATGTACATATAGAAACTAGCTTCCTCAAGGACCACCTATAGTAAAGCCTTCTTGATTGAAGTATACTTTACTAGTCCTTCTCATTTTAACCATACTCAGTTTTCATTTACTAGATGTGCTTAACAGAGTACTGCATCCCTTCCCTAACAGAACTCTGTGTCTTTCTCTTAGAAGGAAAGAAGATTACTTCATAAGATCATATACCTTAGTTATATAATTCAGCAGATTTTGGAGCAGCTATCTGATACTTCTAGTTATAGAAAGCTCAAGACTGAACTGTTCTTTGGTCTTCATGCAATTTCTTCCCAGTAACAGTTTTTTTTAGAGAAAGAAGGATCAGAAACACTTATCCCTTAATGTGTAAAACTTTATAACCAGAGGAATAATAAAACAATAATAATGTAGAAAAAGTAATAGCACAGGTATATCCTCTCTAACATTTGTAAACAGCATTGTTGTCAGTATATCCTTAATTCTAGGGTCATAATTTGTTTGAGATATAGATTCTGGGTGACAAGTACTTATAAAAGTGACCATTTTCATTAAAATTGAAATCATGAACCAATGTATAGCCTTTTTCATCATTCTCCATACCACCTTTTTAAAAAATGCATAGAATAAATGTTTTTGCTCTCATGAAAGGAAAGCACTTCAGTGAGATTTCTCAGCTTTTTCTTTAAGTTCATTCCATATTGCAAAGGAATTCTCTTTTAACTGTAAGAAAACTGATAAATTCAATGTGTGCTGAGAAAAAGTCTATTTCAACATAGCACAACCTTTGGGTTAGATATTGACTCACCACACATTGTCCTGGTTACCCATCTCAATTGAGATAATTTGCTTTAATGAAATATGAGTTATTGCTGGGTGTAGTGGTTAACACACCTGTAATCCCAGCAACTGAGGTTGAGGTAGTATGATAACGAGTTTGAAGCCAGCCTGGGCAACTTAGCTAGACCCTATCTTAAAAAGGACTGGGGATGTAGCTCAATTCCTAGTTAATACCCCCCCCTAAAAAAGAAGAAATATGAATGACAGTATAACAGCTTAAATTTAAACTTTTGATTTAAAAAAATGGATGTTGAGTTTTATTCTTACTCTAAAAAAGTCATTTAAAAATTTTATTATAACAAACATCTAGTCATACTTTCATAGTATTAGCTAGGAAAAATAATGTGAATAGTAATAAAGCTAAAAAAATGAGATGGGAACTAAAATAGCTTCCAATAAAAGTTGAGGGAACAGGAGGCTGGTGCTGTGGATGCACTTATAATTCCAGCTCTTTGGGAGAACCCTAAGTTTGAGGCCTGCCTGGTCAACTTATGGAGACCCTGTGTTAAAAATAATTAAAAGGGGGGCTGGAGCTGTGGCTCGGTGGTTACAATGCTTGCCCATCCTGCGCGAGGTACGTGAGTTTAAACCCCAGTACCACATACTCAATGAAGTCTTGGAACAACGAAGACCATATGAAGAAAGCTAAATAAAAATTGTTTTTCTCCCTCTCCCTCCCCCCTCTTCTCTCTTAAAAAAAAAAATTAAAAGGAAGGAATGGCGGGGGCAATGGTAGACAATTTGCCTAATGTGCATGAGGCCCTGGATTCAATCCCAGCACTGCAAAAAATTAATTAATTAATTAAAAGTGGAGAGAATATGGGAGAAATAATAAGACTGAGATTGGACATGGAAAAGAGGATATTTGCTTGAATTACATGTTTTATAGGTAGCCATTAGTAATTTCTAGAAGAGAGATGACTTGAGAGGATTAGAGAAGAAAGTAGTAAGTGCAGGTCTTTCTAGTTAGAAATCTGGATTTGAAACACATTTTCAAAGCTTTTTTATCTTTTATGATTTTAGACATGTTCGTTTTTCTGTGGCTCAGTTTTAATGTCTATAAAATGAGTTTCTTGCATATTAACTATAATCCAAGGAAGTACATTATTATTTCATATGGTATGGTATTGTTATAGTAATTAATACCTTGAAGCCTATGAAGTGTTTAGAGTAATGCCTAGCACTTTAAAAGTGTTGTTATTTTTAACCTGGGGGGAAGATGCTAAGTAACATAGCTCAACACCCCCCCCACCTTTGGCACTTAGATAAAATAATAACAATAGCACATTAAGGTGAGATCACTATGACTCAGGCAACAACTTTGAAATCAGAGAAACATAGTCATGTCCATTTATCTCACTTTTTAATTTCTTTTTTTTGGCTCTTACAGCTTCCTGGTAATTATCCTTTATTTCCCTAGTCCTTTTATTTTCTACAAAGTCCATACTCAGATTGTGGTTACTTTAGAACTAAGCATCTGGGAAACTTTTTAGAAATGTACATTGTAAGGATGTGCACCAGAGCTATAGATTTACAATCTATGTTTTGAAAAGATTTCCCAGGTAATTACTATGTATATTCAAGTTTGAAAAGTATCATCTGAAAGTACCATTTTTCATTCGTCATCCTTAACATCCCCATCCTTCAAATCTATTTCATTGACTCTGCTTTTTACTTCTATGAAAAAAAAAATTGAGGAAGATTCTCGCATATTCACAAAACCACGGTTACTTACCTTTCAGTGTTATTCCTTTTCTTTGTCTTCCTGTTACTGTAGATGGACTAACCATGCTCTTATCTAAAGTTTATTCATTCTGTCCCATCTCTTCTATCTATTCCAGGACATTACTTTAGTCACCAGTACTTATCCTTTTATAACATCCAAATTACTCTCTTTTCTGGATCATATAAATACTTTGCTTTTTATCTCCTATCACAAAAAATCAAATTAAAACAAAACAAAACTGAAAAACATCTCTAGGAACTCACTTTCCCCTCACCAGCTACCACATTTCTTTACCCTCTTGCATTAAAACCTCAAAAGAATTGTTTATACACTTTCTCCATTCCCTCCCTCCCTCCGTCCCTCCCTTCCTTCCTTCTTTTCTTTCTGTCTGTCTTTTTCTCTTTCTTTGTTTAGTTGTACTAGGGACAGGACCCAGGAGGGCATAACCACTGAGCCACATCCCAAGCCATTTTATTAAATTTTATATTTTGAGTCAGGATTTCACTGACTTTCTTAGGGCCTTACCTATTTCTTGAGGGTGGCTGTGAACTTGGAATCCTCCTGCCTCAGCCTCCTCTGAGCCTCTGGAATTACAGAGGTTCACCACCACAGCTGGATGTTTCTCCATTTATTCTCCTATTTCTAAACTCAAACTAATTTTTTGTTCTTCCTATCTCTTTAAACTGCTTTGTCCAAGTTACTAGGGACTTCACCATTGTTATATTCAATTGGCATTTCTCAGTCTTTATTTTGTCTAACTGGCAGCTCTTTAGAAAAATCAATCCCTTTTTCTTCTTTGAAACACTTTCTTCTATTTGTTGTTTCTCTTGGTTTTCCTTCTGCTTCTCTGGAAATATCCTAGAGACCAGAAAGTCTAAACTCAAGTTGATGGAAGCATTGATATGTAATGAAGACTACTTTCTGTTTCGGAGATGGCACCTTGTTGGTGCATCCTCTGCAGGGGAAAAAAATGATGTATCCTCACATGGCACAAGACAGACAAGATAATGTTTCCTTCATTTTTGAGTTCTTTTATGAGGAACTAATTAATTTGTTGACTTAATAACTTTTCAGAAGTCTTTACTTAATACCACTACAATAGGAATTAGGTTTCAAAATGAATTTTGGAGGGGACTCATTAATCTGTAGTAGTGCATACATCTGTGAAAGCAGCTGCAGAAATCAAGATAGAGAACGTATCCTTCAACTCCCTAATTTTCCTCTTTGTAATTCCTCCTATTTTCCTTTTTTTATTATTCTACAAGGAACTTGAAATTTTATACTGTGTGGCTTTTTGTTTTGTTTGTGATATGATTTTCACAAAGTGGTATTTTAGAAATCTAAAGCTGCACTGTGCAGTAGAAATGTGGTGCAACTGCATACGCAGCATTTTACTTTGAAGCATGTATAAATTGTTCATTGCTTTTCACTGACTTTTATTACAGTTTTTAATATACAGTACAAGTTGATTATGTACTCATCCATTGATAACTATTTGGTTGTTATCTAGAACTTAGCTATTATAGCTAACAAAAACATTTGCATGAGTGCCTTATATGGATAGTTTTTTTTTTTGTTCTTATCCATTATGGATGTATGAAATGTTCCCCCCTTTTGGCATTTATGAATAGTACTGCTGAATATAAACATGTATATGAATATATTTGAATACCTATTTTCAGTTCTTTTTGCTATATATCTAGGAGTGGAATTTTGCTGGATTGTATGGTAAGTGAATAGTTAACGTTTTGAGGAATTACCAAACTGTTTTCCACAGAATTATTAGTATTCTCTCCAGTATTTTTCTTTACCCTCACCAACACTTGTTACATCCTCTGTGTGTTTTTTTATACTTATCTTAATGAGTATAAAGTGCTGCCTTGTGATTTTGATTTGCATTTCTGTAACGATAAATAATGTTGAGAAGGTTTTTATATGCTTTTTGGCCACTTGCATTTCTATCATTCTTTCCTCCCTTTGTTGAATACTTCAGGAAGACTCTGAAAATTTATTCAGTTTTCTCTGTAGATGTGTTATTTTTGGTTCTTTTTCATGAGAACTTGGCCTACCCTGATATCCTATGTGCTCACCTGTCTTTTCCACTTGGAAAGACCTCCAGGCTTTGCATGGGTTCTTTGCTTAGTATCATGGCCTGATAGTAAGTTGTGACAGTTGTGGGGCTCACTTAATTTGCTTTTCATATGTCAGGGTCCACAGTCTTTTATGGGTTGATTTTCAGGGTCTTTCATTGCTTACCTTATATGAAATGTATTATTTTCCATATTATGTTTGATATGAGAGAGTTAATATGGTTCTATTAGCCAATCTTGACCTGATACAGACCGTTTTATCTTTAAAATGGAGAAAATAAGGCCTACAGTGTGCCAAATTCAGGCACCCTGTCGAGATTCCTGTGCATTCAACTCATCTTTTTAGTGTCTCATCACCACCTTGGAGTTTAGCTTTGACATTCTACTGACTGGACTTGGCAGAATCTGGGTGGGTGTGTGTGTGGGATAATCAATTGGTTTACTTTGTCAGGAGTTGTGGAAATAGATTATTATTCACTTGGGAGCAAGGGTTTTCTAAATGAAATCTGAATCTCTTCTATGACTGCTGGCAAGAACAAAAAAAATTTCAATAATGAAAATCATATGTTTAGAAAGAAATGGACTGAGAAATACTTCTTTATTTTTGTTGCATTTTCTCTTTATTTGCAATGGAAATATCCATTATTTCCAGGAATATTAGAAGACTTTTTGAAAGACTTTTTTTTATCTTAAAAAAAAGTTAAGGTGCTTTTGATATTAGGAAAGATTTAAAAGCCCTTTGTGAAGAGGTCTTGGCAATGATATGTGTTTAGAAAGAAATCATTTTATAAGAAACGTATTCTTTTTTATAATGCACAGTGACATAATTAGAGCTAAGTGAGCACCTTATGTTTTACGCTCAAATGGACTTATAAAAAATTATATACATGTGCACAAAGGTGTTTGTATGGGTAAAGCAATTTGTCCAAATTTATATCTAAAACTGTTATGTTAAGCTCCTACCAGCAGTGTGTTACAGGTTTCAGCAAACTCTTTCTTAAAGAGCCAGAAATAAATATTAGGCTTATGGGCTATATCATCTCTGTAGCAGGTACTCATTTCTGCTGTTAGAGTGCAACAACAGCTATAGAAAAAATGTGAGTAAATGTGAGTGACTGTTTCATTAAACTATTTAAACAAACAAGTGGTTGGTCCAAGTTCTTTGGGCATACTGTGTGACAGTATGAATTTTACCACACCCTTGCCAGTGTTTGGATTTGACCTTTTAAAATTATATGTCTAAATGTTTTAGAATCAAATAAGTTAGCAAACTTTTAATTGCCTTTTAATCATGTCAGTCAAAAGCCCTCTAATTTTTAAAAACAATACTACAGTAAGATATTAGTGTGTATCTATGTACAAATACATAATCATAAATCCAACTATAATGTATAACTATATGCACCAATAAAAATAGGGAAAATTAATGTGCTTTGTAGTTCTGATTGGTTTTAATTGCTATGTCAATAATGGATCAATTTTTCTTTATTTTCTGTATCATAAACTTGTTCCAAATTATTTTGAATTTTTTGATATTCAGGAGAAAACAGTGATCCAATTCAAACTCCAGGAATGGTAATGGCTGTTTTAAATTGATTCTTTTTACTTATATGTATAATATTAGGATACATTTTGACATAGCCACAGAAATATGGAATATAATATGCTCTGAGTGATTCCCCAGCACTTTCTCACTCCTCCTTCCCTCTGCTCAGCTGCATATACTCTATTGATCTTTCTGCAATTTATTTACAGCTTTTTATAAAGTAGTGTTTTGTGGATATACTTGGTGTTGATATTCACTGTGGTATGTTCATGTATGTGCGCATGAAAGTTTGGTCAGATTCATACTACTCTTCTTTCCATATCTGGCTTTTCATTCCTTCCACTCAGTCCTCTACTGATTTTTCCTTGATGTTGATGAAATTCCCTCTCCCTTCTCTCCCATTTTGGATTAGCTTTTGCATATTGGTGAAAATATTCCACCTTAGAGTTTTTGGGACTGGCTTATTTCACTTAGCACAGTAGTCTCCAGTTGTATCTGTTTACCAGCAAATGCCATAATTTCATTCTTATTCGTTACTGAGTAATTGTATATATATACCACATTTTCTTCATGCATTCTTGTTTCACCCAGGAAAACTATTTAATTCTGAAATGCTGTTCAGAAACAGATCATTTTAAATTTTGAACCCTCTAACTTTGCCACCTAATTCTCATACCCATATTAAGCTTTTAATTTTGAGAACTCTGGAAGAATTAACATTTGCTGCTCTTGGAATTTACATGTAGCTTAGTGGGTTGAATGGTTCTGTTATAGAGGGAAGATATGAAAATTGGAACCATTATCAGAATAACACACAGGCATGATTGAGAATAATGGTTTCTGTACAGTGTTCATATGATAAATACAATAAAATTCTAGGTGAATCTTATGCACCTTATTAAGTGCTTATTAGAAATATTCCATAGGCCTCATCAGATGTGAAGATTTATTTTTTGCCACAGCTATTAGTTTTATTTCCTCATACCAAATTTAGGGTAGGAATTATTTAATTTCAGGTTACTCTCTGACAAATGTAAATATTGGTATTTTTGTTTTGATATGTGGAGGGTAGCAGTTTTCTGAAATTTTATGTTGTGAGCAAGATGTTCTTAGGGTTCTTGTATTTTAAAAAACAGTCTTAGGGCTGGACTGGTGGCTCAACAGTTACAGCACTTGCCTGGCATGCCTGAGGATGTGGGTTCGAACCCCGGCACCATGTACGCAATGAAGTGTCAGAGGAATGAAAAACTAAATAACATTGATTCTCTCTTCTCTCTCACTGTCCCTCTCTTAAAAAAAAAAACACAAAATAAAAAGCATAGCCTTAATTTCTTAAAGATTAAAAGAAGTGCCTGGAGATGGATGGCTGATAAAATGGAAGGCAGTATCTTGCATGTAGAAGTCAACCCAGATATGCCCTTCACTGGATGAATGGATCCAGTGTGTATATATATACACATACACATACATACATATACACACATACACACACACACACACACACACACACACACACAGTGGAGCTCTACTCAGCTGTGAGAAATAAGGGTATCATGGCTTTTTCAGGGAAATGGAAAAAATCATGCTGAATGAAATAAGTCAAACAGACTTACGGGTTGGAATGTTTTCTCTCATGTGGATGCTAGAGTAAAACCTAGGATAGGAAGAAAGGCAAGTTTTATTAATACAACCACCAAATTCAGATTAACACATAATCTGAGGAAACTATAGCTATGAAGGGAGATGATGAGGATGGAGGGAGGAGAGAAGGTGGAAATAAAAGGAGAGAAAAGTGGGGCAATCAATACTATAGGGTACACTTGATTCCTCTGAGAAGCCAAATAATTACTCAGGCAGGCATTTAAATCTAGAGATTTCCAAAATTAATATATATATGTATATGGCCATTTATGTCTGTATCAGGGAGAAATTACAGAGGAGATAAGAGATCCTGGAGTGGGCGAAGGTGGTGGGGAGAATCTGGACAAGGATTGTGTTTAAGTTACCTTGTCATTATGAATACATATAAGAATGTGTAGGAATGAATCCCTTCAATATGTAAGACTGTGTTGAACTAACAAAAAAATACTGGAAATTTGTCCTGTGATTTATGCCACTATATCTTACATGAAATAAGAGGTAAGATGTCAAGTATTAGAAATTATATGCTATTCAGATCTTGATCAAAACAGCATTTCATTTAGTTTTAAGGGTAAGAATCATATTGTTTTTTCCACATTTTTATTGTTTCAGTATTGTTGTACATATTGAGGGAATTTTTTATTACATATTATCCATGTAGTATACAATGTAATTTGGCCAGAATCATTCACTAGTATGTCCCCACTCTCTGACTACCTCCCACCCTTTGGTCTCTTTTCTATACTGATCTCTCTTTGATTTTTGGAGCTCTAGCCCTATATTTGTTTTCCTTTTTCCTCTCTAGCTTCTGTATATGAGAGAACATATATGACCTCTAACCTGAATTTGACTTATTTTGCTAAATATGATGGTTTCTCCATTTTCTTGCAAATGCCATAATTACAATTTATGATTGATAAAGTTTTGATATAAAGTTATTCCACATTTAAATGACAATGTATGCTTTGTCTTCTACTTATTCTTTTATAATTTTGAAAATTATATTTATTTTTGAAGAGTTATTTCTACCATGTATTGGCACATGAAATTTTAAAAACTATAGACACTATCTAATATAGATAACTCTGAAGATTTATTCTAGATAATTTAAAAAAATCACTGTACTTAAAAAACACTAGGCCATCTACTCAGATCTAAAAGAATAAATACATGCATGTGATCCTTCATTTTGTAATTACAATTTAAGGCAGATGTAGATAATTGTATGTAGTCAGAAAGACTGAAAGGTAAATCAATACAATATAAATTAAGTATTTAGAATTAAACTAGGGCAGCAGATATCAGCCTTGGCTATAAAATACTTGAGCCAAACTAGATAATTTTTATTTCACATTGGCATACATTAATTTATATTTATGCATTATTAATTCAAAAAGCACTTCTCTCATATTGATGACAGTGTCTACTATGCCTATAGTTTTAACTTATTTAATATGTATTGATGTTATTAAGATGCATATAGGCATTTTGGACCTACAATATAAGAGATTCACAAATATCATGAATCATGATTGGACATTTGTTCATGAGTATGAATCAGGTGTAATAAGTTTTAAAATGATTTTACATCAGTTTTTATCTATATATTGATTACATTTTCCTTCCCTTTCCCTCCTCTTTGCCCTTCTGTTTTATTTCTGTCTTTGGTCTGTATCTAAGATGGACCACCAGCTGTTATATTGAGTTTAAATTCAGGAACTGGTTTTTAAAAGTATGTTTTAGTTATAGAATCCTAGATTTGTTCATGTTTGGGTCAAGGTCACTGGGATGGGAATACTGAATGAAGATACTGAATCCAGAACAGTGACAAATTGAGAAATAATGTACTTTTACCCGAAGTGATATTTTTGTTTTTATTTTAAAGACAGAGAGGGATAGAATGTGAGAGAGAAAAAGAGTGAATCAATGTTATTTAGTTTTTCATCTGGTTTTTGTTGTGCCAACAGTTGTGTATGTGGTGCTGGGGTCCAAACCTGGGTCCTTGTGCATGCCAGGCAAGCCCCATAACTACCAGTCCCCAGAAGTGATCATTATTTCAGTGGTTTTTACTTGTCAGAAAACATGTTTCCTTTCTTATATGAAGTTTTCATTCAAATTTATAATTAAATAGTGTGGTAATGCATTATTTTAAAATTAAAAAATGAGTTATTTGTTGTTTATATACTGCGTGACTTATATACTTGAGGTATTTTTCCATAGTATATCATTTGTATATTCACCCATACACACTTAAGAGATCATTGTTTTAGGTAATTTCAAAATGAACTATACCAATTTATTTTCCTTTCAGCAGAGCAAGGTCATGCTTCATCTTTCATAACTTTATCAGTAGTTGGATTTCCTTCTTTCAGATCTTTTGTTGACATAATCATGGAAAAGGTATATTATTGGTTTACCTTGTATTGCTTTGTGTGCTTGTGATGTTGAACATTGGTGATGGCTGATTGTATTCATTCTGTGTTTTGTGTATTTATATTCTTTGTCCATTTGTCTTTGCTATTTATATTATTTCCCTACTTGCTATATGTCTTTTTTTCTTTGTAAGTTTTAGGAGTTCTTTCTATATTATGAATATTATTTTTGTTATGCATTTTTCTAGTATTTTCTTCTTTCTCACTGTAGCTGTTGTTTTAGTCAGGAACTGACAATAACAATTTTAGGAGAAAGAGTTTATTTTGGGACTCACAGTTTCAGAGGTCTTAGTCCAAAGGTGGCTGGGACCATTCCTTGGGGCTCCAGGTACAGATGAACATCATGGCAGAAGAGTATGGCAGAGTGAAGCTGGTCAAGGCATGGCTCCAGGAAGCAGAGGAATGCACACTAGATGCAAAATACATACCCCAAAGATACCTCAGTGAGTGACGTTTCCAGCCACATACGACCTGCCTTCAATTGCCAGTTCATTAACTCACTGATTGGACTGAGGCTTTGTGTGTGTGTGTGTGTGTGTGTCTCAGTGTGTCTCAATCGTGCAATTTATTTCTGTAAAATGAAAATAAAAAGTAATTTTATGGGACTGTAGTGGTAGTTCATTGGCTACTGTGCTTGCCTGGCATGTGAGAGGACGTGGGTTCAAACCCCAGCACCTTGTATACAACAAATTGTCAGAGCAACGAAAGAACGAAAGCCACATAAAAAACTAAATAAAATTGATTCTCTCTCTCTCTCTCTTAAAACAGAGTATTCTTTTTTTTAATTAGATGAATATGTAGTTACAATTGGGGAGAAACATTATCAAACATTCAAGAACAAATGTGTATGTAGTTAGTTATCCAGGGCTAATGCCATGTCATGGTTGCACAGCTTGGGTTCCCCATGTTGCTGTTTCCCCCAGAAGAATCCCTGAGTTAAATGGATATCTCGTGGAGGTCAGAGATCTCCTTCTGAGATGATTTCCCCATATTCCTACCCTCCAGTTTCCTAGATATTTTTTCTAGGCCCTACCCCAAACCTGTCCCCCACCCTATGCCTCCAAGTAACCTAGGGAGTTATCCCCCTGTTGGGTTAAGAATCATACAATTTGAAGTTATTATTAGCTTAGCCATCTAACATACTGCTTCCTGATGTATTCTAGCTTGCACAATATCGGCCCTTGAGTTGGGATACTTCACTTAGCATAATTCTTTCCATCTCCATCCATTTGGTTTGAAAAACCATAATGTCATCTTCTCTAATGGCCAAGTAGAATTCCATTGTATATATGTACCAAAGTTTTTGTATCCACTAGTCAAGTGAGGGGCATCTGGGTTGGTTCCATAGTCTAGCTCTAGTAAATTGAGCTGCTATAAACATTGATGAAGCCACATCGCTATAATATACTGATTCTAACTCCTTTGGAAAAATACCCAGGAGTGGGATAGCTGGGTCATAAGGTGGTTCCATCCTTAATTTTTTGAAGATTCTCCACATTGCTTTCCAGAGTGGCTGAACCAGTTTGCAGTCCTACCAGCAGTGTGACAGTGTTCCTCGTTTCCCACAGCCCCTCCAGGCTCTGATGTTGTTCGGATTTTTCATTTTTGCTACTCTAACAGGAGTGAGGTGTTATCTCATTGAAGTTTTGTTTTGCATTTCCCTTATAGCTATTGATGTAGAGCATTTTCTTATATATTTATGGGCTTTCTGGACTTCCTCTGGTGAGAAGTTTCTTTTTAGATCTGCAGCCCATTTATTGATTGGATTATTTGTGATTTTGGAGTTTAGTTTCTTTAGTTCTTTGTATATTCTGGATATTAGCCCTCTTTCTGATGTGTAGCAGGCAAAGGTTTTCTCCCATTCTGTAGGTTCTCTCTTGATGCTCTTGACTAGATCCTTAGCTGTGAAAAAACTTTTTAGCTTAATTGCATCCCATTCATTTATTCTTGATTTTACAGCTTGAGTCATGGGAGTTTTGTTAAGGAAGGCACCGCCGACTCCTATGTCCTATAGTGTTGACCCTACTTCTTTTTCTTGTAAGTTTAAAGTTGTTAGCTTAATATTCAGATCTTTGACCCATTTGGATTTAATTTTTTTGCAGGGCGAAAGATAAGGATCCAGCTTCAGCTGTCTATACATGGCTGTCCAATTTGTCCAACACCATTTGTTGAACAGACTATCTTTCTTCCACACTATGCTTTTGCCCCCTTTATCAAATATCAAATAGTTAAGGATATGGTGGTTTGTCTCAGGATCTTCTATTCTGTTCCACTGATCTTCAGTTCTGTTTTGATAACAGTACCATGCTGTTTTTGCTACTATAGCTCTGTAGTGTAATTTCAGGTAAGGGAGTGAGATACCCCCCTACTTCTTCCTTTCTATAGAGTAATGTTTTGGCTAGTCTGAGTCTCCTGTTATTCCATATGAACTTGAGAATTGCTTTTTCTTTATCTGTAACAAATACCATAGTTATCCTGATGGGGATTGCATTAAATCTGTATAGGTCTTTCTGTAGAATGGCCATCTTGATTATATTGATTCTGCCTAACCATGAGCATGGGATGTTTTTCCATCTACTCAGGTCTTCTGCAATTTATTTTTTTAGTGTTTGATAGTTTTCTTTGTAGAGGTCCTTAACTTCATTTGCAAGGTTAATGCCCAAGTATTTCATTTTTTTGGAAGTGACGGCGAATGGGAGAGATTTCCTGATTTCTTTTTCTGCGGATTTGTTGCTGGAGTAAAGGAAAGCTAGTGACTTCCTGGAGTTGATCTTGTAGCCAGCTACTTTGCTGAAATCACCTATAAGCTCTAGGAGTTTTCAGGCTGATTTTATTGGGTCTTCTATGTATAGAAACATGTCATCAGTGAATAGAGATAACTTAACTTACTCTTTTCCTATATGAATACCTTTGATTTCCATGTCTTGCCTGATATCTCTGGCTAGGGTTTTGAGGACAATATTGAACAAGAGTGGGGAAAGTGGACAGACTTGTCTTGTTCCTGAAATCAGTGGAAATGCTTTCAGTTTATCTCCATTGAGCATAATGTCAGCTATGAGTCTGTCATAGATGGATCTGACGTATTTAAAATATTTTCCCTTGATCCCTATCTTTTCCAGAGTTTTGAGCATAAAATGGTGTTGAATTTTATCAACAGCCTTCTCTACGTCAATTGAGATGATTATATGATTTTTTTTTTAGTTCTGTTTATGTGGTGAATTATGTATCTTGAACCAGCCTTGTTTTTCTGGAATGAAGCCCTCTTCATCATGCTGTATTATCTTTTTAATGTGCTTTTGTATCCGATTAACTAAAATTTTATTAAGGATTTTCACATCAATGTTCATCAGGGAAATTGACCTGTAGTTTTCTTTCCTTGACATGTCTTTGTTGGGTTTTGGAATCAGTGTAATATTTGCTCCATAAAAAGTGTTTGCGAGCGTTCCCACTCTATCAAATTCCTGGAAGAGCTTGTACAGGGTCGGTGTTAGTTCTTCTGTGAATGCTTGGTAGAATTCTGCAGTACATCCATCCATACCTGGGCTTTTCTTTTTTGGGAGAGCTTTGATTGCTGTTTCATTTTCACTATCTGTGATAGGTTGGTTTAGATTTTCGATGTCCTCCTGTGTTAAAGAGGGGATGTCATATGTGTCTAAGAACCTGTCCATGCCCTCCAGGTTATCACACTTGGCAGAATATAAATTTTCAAAATAGGTTCTGATAATCTTCTGTATCTTGGTTGAGTCTGTGGTTATATCCCCATTTTCGTCTTTGATTTTGTTTATTTGCTTTATTTCATTCTTCCTTTTAGTGAGGTTGGAAAGGGGTCTGCCGTTCTTTTTTATTTTTTATTTTTGTTAATAGTTTGTATTGTTTTTATGTTCTCAATTTTGTTGATTTCAGCTCTGATTTTGGTAATTTCCTGTCTTCTGTTAGCTTTGGGGTTGTATTGTTCTTCTTTTTGTAGTCATTTGAGTTGAAGCATAAGGCTATTTATCTGGTCTCTTTCTAGATTTTTGATGTATGCACTCAGTGCTGTAAGTTTTCCGTTAAGAATGGCTTCATACTGTCCCAGAGGTTTCGGTATGTTGTTTCCTCATTCTCATTCAATTTCAAGAACTTCTTAATTTCTGCTTTCATTTCCTCTTTTACCCATCCTTTGTTTAAGAAGTAATCTTTCAATTTCCAAGTATTTGAGTATTTTCTGTTGTTTTTCTTGTTGTTGATTTCTAAGAGCATAGCGTTATGATCTGACAGAATACATGGGATTATATCCACTTTTTTATATTTGTTAAGACTATCTCGGTGCACTAGGATGTGGTCTATTTTAGAGAAGGATCCATGAGACATTGAGAAGAGGTAAATTCAGCTGTGTTAGGATCGAATATTCTGTAGATGTCTATTAAGCCTGTTTGATTAATAGAGTAGTTCAGATTGGACATGTCTTTATTGATTTTTTGTTTTGATGATCTGTCTGGAGTTGATAGTGGTGTGTTGAAGTCCCCCAGAATTATTGTGTTGTGATCAATGAGGGCATTAATGTCCTTAAGTATTTTTTCCATATATTTGTGGGAGTTGTAATTTGGGCATAAATATTAATTATCATTATATCTTCTTGATGGACTGTCCCTTTTAGTATGATAAAGTGACCCTCTTTGTCCTTTCTGACTAGTTTTAGGTGGAGATTAATTTTATCAAAAATTAGAATTGCCATTCCAGCTTGCTTTTTTGGGCCACAGACCTGTTAGACATTTTGCCAAGCTTTGACTTTCAGCCTGTGTCTATATTTGAGTGTCAAATGTGTCTCTTGCAGGCAACATATTTTTGGATTTTGGTTTTTGATCCAGTGGGCCAGTCTGTGTCTGTTAATTGGGGCATTGAGACCATTCACATTCAAAGTTAGAATAGATATGGGAGGCTGAGTTCCAGACTTTTTAACAATTACAGAGTTTTGAGTCATCTTGGAAGTCAATTTACTTATAATATGATTATTGACTCGCTGTTGTTTAAGGATTTAGGGTATCATTGGCATTTTCCTCTGAATGGAGAACATCCTTGAGAATATTCTGTAGTGCAGGACTTGTGTTCATGTATCTTGCTAGCTTGTTTTTATCGTTGAAGTATTTAATTTCCCCATCACATGGATTGAGGCTTTTAACCCAAACAGTGCACCTTAGCCTTCCTAAGTTGTCATACATGAGCTTTTAGGAGATCCCTCCCATTCAGACTATTACAGCTGTTAATTTTGTTTATGGTATTTTTTACTATTTTGAGATTCTAAGTTTTGCATTGTTGAAGATGTCTATAATTTCCTTTATGGTTTTATGATTTATGTCATCAATATAAAGTCAGGCAACAAAACTTTGAAGCATTACAAAGTATAATTACTATATCTTAGGAATTGAGGTTACCATTAAATTTCTGTGAAAAAAGAGATAATACAAATGAGCCAGATATAAATAAGGAGATCAGATATTAATATCTGATGATGCTTAGGTACTATGTCTTGATGGGGAGAAGAAAACAGCAGCAAGGAAACACATGCCTGCATATGTACGCTAACAGACACAGATACACACACAACGACATGTGCCCAACAAAATTTAGTTCTACCTTAAGTTTACTGTATGAAAATATGCATGCAGATTAGTTGTCACATTTTTAATTCATGCATAAAAACAAAGATGTTTCTTTGATGTTTTAAACCAATAGATGTGTATTTCACATCTTCTGGTATCTCATCAAGCACCCATACACCACCTTTATCATCTTTATTGTAAAGTGAAAACCTTTTTACCTATTCATTGAGAAAATTGAATTGGGTAAATGGCCAATATTATGAGCTCTGTAATGCTCAGCATTATAGTCCAAGAATGTATGAAGTTCAGTGGTGTTAGGATGTCTCTATGCAAAGGATTATTTGAATCAAAGATGTGCAGAATTTGTCAAGGTAGAGAATTGTACATATGTACATAAATCTGTGCTTAACATATTTTTATTTGATTTGAATCAGACTTGATGATATAGGTAGTTAAGAGTACAGTGAAGGAATCTATGCGGAAAACCAAGTGCATCATTACCACTGTTTAACTTTCAGTTTTCTGTTCATTGAATGCACAATACATAATTTATCTCTGTGCACATATTGCACATTTCATTGTTATTATTTCTACTTTAAACAGTGAAAAGTTTTTAAAGAAATTTAATGATAAATATAATTTTATAAATGTATATAATATAAATATATAAAATATAAAATTAATATGCAAGTAAAATAAGAATTTTTTTAAAAAGAATTCTTCTTTATTTACCAGATAATTTACCCCTTCTGCTATTCTTCTTTCCTTCTATAGCGTTGAGTTTCTATCAGTTATAATTTCCTTTCAACCTAAACTCCTTTCTTATAATTGCTTGTAGTAGAAGCTTTCTGGCGGAAAAATTAATCATTTTGTTTTATTATGTCTTCATTTTTGAAGGACATTTTCAATGGATGTAAAAATTTACTTTAAGAGTTCTTTTCTCAGCACTTTGCAAGTATTTTTCCATTATTTGTTGACCACCATTATTTATGATGAGAAATTATCCTCATGATGAGTTCTTTGTATGTGTTGTTTTTCTTTTTTTCATTTTGATATATCTAGAATTAATTTCTCTTTGTTTATTCTTCGTAGGATTTGCTGAGCTTTTTCAATCTGTCAGTAAAATATCTCTCAGTTTTCCTGATGAATTCAGAGATTTCAGCATATTCACCTGTACCTTAGAAGAGGGCTCTCTTTCATCTCTTTCCATTTTCTCCTGAAGAGATTCTTTTCTTGGTGCTCAGTGGACGGTTTGGAGTGCATGTGAGATTGCTTTCAGTTTTGCAACTTTTACTGTTGGATGTAATTAGAGTTCATGGGCCAATAACTCAGTGGGTTTTTTCTCATTTCTCCATTTTTATCATTCTGAAGATTAGTTGGTGGAGGCTTTTGAAAGAGTTTTCAGATAGGTAGAATTCCCTAGTGTCTAGGGTTCTCAATGTTTCCAGTTTATTTTGCTAACCATGAACTCTCAGCATTTGTGGAGTTGATTTATTTAATGCTTACTAGCTTTTTTGTCCCCTGACTACTCTACCAAGAATGAAAGTAGCAATTCATTTCTTCTGTGCTATGAGGGTTCTTTGACTTTTTTTTAATTTCACTAGATTGTGAATTCAGCTCTGTGATGAATGTTCATAAACTTTCATAGGTTAGGTAGTTTTTCTTGCTGTTCTGATGGAATAAAGTTCTTGTGTGACTTTTTGCATTCGAAGATAATGTTAAGTAATTGTTGGTTAAGTAACGTGAACTATAATGCATACACACTTATAAATCTTACTATTCATTTATACTAAATTTAAGCATTACCTTGGATAAAGTTGTCAGTTTTTGGCAGCTCATCTTTGCTTTGTGCTTTTATATCATCCGATTACCCTATCTTGTCTTTATTCCCTCCCTTGATTTTAAAATATTGATTGTTCTTTTTTTGTTGTTGTCTATTTGACTCTTTAGCTAAAACTATTGAATGTAGACTTTAAAATAAGGGTAGCAAATACTTTTTTTTTAATCTGCTTTTTGTTTTTCCATTTTTTTTTTAATTAAGGAGTTGAATTGTTGTGCAAACTTAAATATATATAAGGGAACAATATGGTATGCATTTGATCCCAAACCAGAGTTACCTAATATTGCCAACACCCTAGACTCTTGATTCTTCTATATTCCCCCATAACAGTTATAAATGTACACGAACGCATGTGTGCGTGCACACACACACACACACACACACACTTAAAAGATTGTGAATTTTCCAGAATGAAATGATTACAGAAGATATTTTTCTTCTCAGCAGGGGAAAATAATATGCTAAATTGTTGATTGTCTCCCTGTATCCCTTGCTATTCTCCCTCCCTCACACCTCCTCTCACCCTACATATATATGCTTTCCTTAGATTATATGTTCCTATGTCTTTCATGGTTCTAGTACAAGACTTTGACTACCTATAATCAAAGCTTCAGTTTTACTGTAGCCTCCACAAATGACAAGAATATTTGATCCTTTAGTCTCTGGGTTTAGCTTACTTCACTCAGTATGATTTCTTCCAATGCTATCCATTTACCTTCAAAGGCTGTAATATCGTTGTTTCTAATAGTTGAGTACAACTCCCTTGTGTATATATACCACTGCTTTTGGAGCTATTTTTCCCGTGAGGGGCATCAGGGTTGATTCCATAATTTAGCTATTGTAATTTGAGCTGTTATGAACATTGATTTTGTTGTGTGTCACTATATTGTGCTGATTCTGACTCTTCCGGGAAAATACCCACAAGATGGATCATGTTTTGGATCCATCACTAATTTTTTGACTGCTTTCCAGAATGGCTGTACCAGTCTGCAGTTCCACCACCCATGTGCTAGTGTTACTGTCTGCACACAACCCCTGTGTCATCTGTGATTGTTTATATTCTTCATCTTTGCCAGTCTCACTGGAGTGAGGTGAAATCTTAACGTAGTTTTGATTTGCATTTCTCTGATTAGTAGTGATTTAAAACAATTTCTCATGTATTCATTAGCCTGCCCATGTTCCTGTGTTGAGAAGTTTCTGTTCAGCTCTCTAGCCCATTTATTGATTGGATTGGTTGTATTTTGGGTGTTAAGTTTTTTGAGTTCTTTGTAAATTTGGGATATTTTTCCCCTTTTGGAGGAATCACTGGCCTTGATTATCTCCTATTCTCTGGGTTCTGTCTTGACAGTTGTGACCAATCCTTGGCTGAGCAGTAGTTTTCAATTTAATGGCTTCCCACTCATTGATTCTTGACTTTAATTATTTCATTTTGGGAGTCTTGTTGAGAAAGTTGTTGCCTATTCCCATGTGCTATAGTGTTGGTCCTAATTTTTCTTTTAACTGTTATATAGTAGCTGGTTTAATTCTTATTTCCTAGATCCATTTTGATTTGATTTTTGTGCAATGTGAGAGATAAGGATCTAATTTCAACTTCCTGCAAATGGATTTCCAGTTTGTTCAGCACCATTTATTGAATAGGCTCTCATTACTCCACATTGTATTTTGATCCCCTTTGTCAAATATCTGATATATAAAGGTTTGTGGGTTTGTCTCAGAGTCTTCTATTCTATTTGTCTTCATTCCATTTCTGATACCAGTACCATGCTATTTTTTATATCTATAGTATAAGTTTAGATCTGATATAGTGAAACTACCTGTTTTGTCTTTCTTGCTTAGAGATGTTTTGACTATTCTGGGTTTCTTGTTGTTCCAAATCAATTTGAGAATCGCTTTTTCTGTATCTGTAAAGAGTGACATTAGTATCTTGATGGGGATTGCATTGAATCTGTACAGTGCATTAGGCAGAATGGTCACTTTAATTATATTAATTCTGCCTAATTAAGAACATGGAGTAATCTTCTGTCTTCTCAGGTCTTCAATTTCCATTTTCTGTGTTCCATAATTTTTATTGTAGAGGTCAGGTTTTTTATTTCCCTTGTTCGATTAATTCCCAAGTATTTTATTCTTCCTGAGGACACTGTGAATGGGACCAATTTCCTGATTTCTTCTTCTTCCCTGTTATTAGTGACTTATAGGAAAGCTATTTTTTTTTTATCAGTGTTGATTTTGTAACCTGCCACTATGCTAAATCTGTTTGTAATCTCAAGTGGTTTTCTGGTGGAGTTTTTTGGTTCTCCAGATATAAGATCAAGTCACCAGGAAAAAGGGATAGTTTGACTTCCTCTCTTTCTGTTCTTATCCCTTTGATTTCCTTCTATTGCCTGGTTGCTCAGGTAGGTCTCAAGGACTATTTTGAATAAAAGTGATGTGCTTGTGATATCCGTCATGTGCTTTTGAGTAAGGTTTTCTAGAACTTTATTAAGGATTTTTCTGTCGATGTTCATTAGGGATATTGGTCGGTAGTTTTCTTTTTTAGATGTTTTTTGTTTGATTTTGGTATCAGAGTTATGGTTACCTTATAAAAAGTGTTTGGGAGAGTTACCTCCTTTTCAATTTCTTGGAGTAACTTAATAAGGAGAGGTGTTAGCTCCTTCTCATAGATTTGGTAAAACTCAGCAGGGAATCCTTCAGGTCCTGGGCTTTTCTTCTCTGAAGGCTTTTAATTGCTATATGGATTTCAGTACTTGTTATTGGACTGTTTAGGCTTTCAGTGACATCCTGTGTCACTTTGGGGATGTTTTATGTCTCAAGAAATTCATCCATGTCTTCCTTATTATCTAATTTAGAGCAGCATAGTTATTCAAAATATGTTCTGATAATCTGTTGTATTTCCATAGGATCAGTGGTGTACGCTCCCTTTTTGTTGGTGATTTTGTTAATATGCTTCATTTCCTTCCATCTTTGAGTGAGATTGAGTAGAGGTCTGTCAATGTTATTTAGTTTTTTGAAAACCAACTCTTTGTTTTGTTAATCCTTTCTTCTGCTGTCTTTGGGCATAGATTGTTCTTCATTTTGTAGGGATTTGAGGTGGAACATAAGTTTATTTATTTGTAATGTCATCTGATTTTTTAAAAAATCAATTTTACTTAGGTTTTTATATGGCTTTCATTGCTCTGAAACTTTGTTGTATATGTGGTGCTGGGGTTTGAACTTCGGTCCTTCTGCATGCCAGGTAAGAGCTGTAATCACTGAACCACTATTCCAGCCCTCCTGAGTTTTAATGTATGCACTCAGTGCTATGAATTTTCTCCTTCAAAGTGCTTATGTGGTGTCTCAGAGGTTTCTGTGTATTGTGTTTTCATTCTCGTTTGCTTTCAGGGAATTCTTAATTTCTGCACTCATGTCTTCTTGTATCCAGTCTTCATTTAATTTACTCTCCATGTATATGTGTCTTTTCTGTTTCAAAGTTTGCTGGTAATTGCTAGAATTGTGGCATTTTGGTCTGATAGGATTCAGGTAATAATTTCTGATTTTTTATATTTGCTGAGATTTCCTAGAACTAGAATATCATCTATTTTGGAGAAGGATCCATGTATTGCTGAGACAAAGGTGTACCGAACCAATTTGGCACCAAATATTCTCTAGATTTCTGTTAAATCCATGTAATTTATTGAGTTGTTTAGGCTGGAAATCTCTTTATTTTATTATTTTTTATGCGTTGATGATCTGTGTATTGGTGATAGAGGAATATTAAAGTCTCCCAGTATTACTGTGTTGGGATCAATAAGTGGTTTTATGTCCTAGAGTATATTTTCCACATACTTTGGAATGTTAGTGTTTGGAGTATAGAGATTTACTATGTTTATATCTTACTGATATATTTTTCCCTTTACTATGTTGTAGTGGCCTTCTTTATCTCTTCTGATTGGTTTATGGTTTTAATCTACTTTGTCAGATATAAGGATTGCAACACCAGCTTGCTTTCTTGGGCCGTAAGCCTGGTAGATAATTTCCATCCTTTCTTCCTCAATCTGTTGGTGTCTTAGGCTGAATGATTGGTCTCCTGTGAGCAACATATAGTTAGGTTTTGTTTTTTGATCAAGCCTGCTAATCTGTGCTTATTAATTGGTGCGTTGAGACCATTCACTTTCAGTGTTAGGATAGTTATTGGTTGTTATTCATAGTCATCATGTTCTAGTGCTGTGTTTGTTGTCCTTTGATAGCCTGTAATTTTATTGAATTTCCTGTGGTTTAGAGTTTTGAGGATTGTTTGATTATTCTTCCATATGGAGTTTGTCTTTGAGAATCCTTTGTAACGTTGGTTTTTTGGTTCATAAATGCTCCAAGTTTGATCTTATTGTGAAATGTTCTTATTTCCCCTTTGAATTTGAAGCTGTTTTGCTGAGTATGGTATTTTTGGCTGTAGGTTGTGGTCATTCAGAGATGGAAATATCCCCTTCTTTCATCTTTTTGTTTCTAGGGTCTAAACTCTTCAGTCAGAGGTGATCCTTTTTGGCATGCATTTTAAATGTAATTTGGCATCTCTCTTGACGCTTTTAGTATTCTCTCCTTGATTTCCCTGTTATGCATTTTGAATTTGATGTGTCTCAATGAGCTTCTCATCTGAGTAGGTCTATTACGTTTCCTATAAGCTTCTTGGATGAGAATATCTGACTCTATTCTAATATAGGAAAAAATTTTGTTTAAGTAATTTGGTAAGAATATTCTTTATGCCATTCATTCATGTTTTGATATCTTCTTGCATCCCAATTACTCTTAGATTGTTTCTTGTGATTTCATCCTAGACATTTTGAAAATTCTTCTCTAGAGCTGTGAGGTTTTTTTTTTCTTTTTTTGTCATTTGTATGCTGGACTTTACACAGTGAGTGTATCCTCATTGTCAGAAGTTCTTTCTTTAAGAACTGAGGTTCTGTTTTCTATAGTAGCTAGTCTGTTAAATTTTTCCATCATTCTTCTGATGTGATTGACTGAAGGTTTTAGCTCTATTATTTCCTTTTTCAGTATGTCTATTTCTTTGATAACAGAGTTTTTCATCTCTTGTGTTTTCTCACATAGTCCCTTCATTAAATATTCTTTTAGTTCATTGATCCTTTTAGCAATCAGATGGTTGATTTTTTTTTTTTTTCTCTAGGTTTTCATCCTGTTCCCTGTCAGTGGGCTCCTTGGTAGGGCAGTTGTGGGTTTGAGGTGAAACTTTTCTAGCTTGCTTCCTCATTTTCTCTGAATTGAGGTTCTCTGGAGGTTGTGGGGCTGCTGGTCCTGTTGGCTCAGCTCTGGGCAGGGTCTTGGGGTGTGGGTGTCCTGAATGCACCTGGGTGCTTGAGCAGCTGTTGGGCCAGTTGACTCAACTCTGTGCAGGGTCCTCAGGGGTGGGTTTCCTGGGAGTAACTGCTGGCCCAGGACCAAAAACCTGGGGTCTCAGCAGCTGTTGGGGGCATCAGCTTGCTCCTGTTGGGGTTCTTGGGCGGTGGATTTCCTAGATTCACCTGGGATCACCAGTGGCTGCTGAGAAGGTCAGTTCATCTCCTGGTGGGGTTCAAATACTTTCTTAACAACTACACACAAAAATCAAGTCTAAATGGTTCAAGGAATTAGAAATCAAACTAGCTACCAGAAGAAAAATTATGACCAACACTCTACTATGGGAGTTAGCAATGACTTCCTCAATAAGAGGAGTTTTCCTAAAGTGAAAAAATTACAGTCAAAAATCAATGAGTGGGATGCCATTAAACTAAAAAGTTTCTGTACAGCCAAGGAAATAGTCAAATCAGTCAATAGACAACCTACAGAATTGGAAAGAATCATGGTCTGTGATCCCTCTGACAGGTAACTGATATTCAAAATTTATGAAGAACTCACAAAACTCAATAACAAACACACAAATAATCCAATCAATAAATGGGCAAGAGAGCTATTCAGAAACTTCTCAACAGAGGAAATTGAGCAAGCCAATGAATACATGAGAAAGTGTTCTAAATCACTACTAATTAGAGAAATGCAAATCAAAACTACCATCAAATTTCACCTCACTCCAGTCAGACTGGCGAAGATGAAGTATATAATTAATAACAAATGCTGGAGGGGTTGTGGGAGATAGGAAACACTAGCACACTATTGGTGGTATTGCAGACTGTTAACAGCTGCTCTAGAAAGCAGTGTGGAGACTCCTCAAAAAATTAGGATTGGAGCCACCATATGAACCAGCTATCCCTCTTCTGGGTGTTTTCCCAGAGGAGTCAGAATCAGCACATTATGGCGACACAACAAAATCTATGTTCATAGCAGCTCAATTTACAATACCTAAATTATGGAACCAACCCAGAAGCCCCTCACTAGATGAATGGATCCCAAAGCTCTGGTATATATATACACAATAGAGTTTTAGTCAGCTATTAGAAATAACAATATTATATCCATTGAAGGTAAGTGGATGGCATTGGAAAAAATCATGCTGAGCCAAGTTAGCCAAACCCAGAGAGTCAAGGACCAAATGTGGTGGCTGGAGCTAAACCCAGGCTTGGGGAAAGGTAGATAAATTCATGGATTAGAACCATAGAACAAAAATGCAATTTATTAATATTTATGATATATAGTTGCAAGATACTGCATAAGATATTTGAACAAGCTGTGCTGCATGCCTTTACAAAAATGTAAGTGTTTAACCCTATTGTCAATATATATCGAAGAATAGCAAGGGATGATAGGAAGGGAAGAGAAGGGGAAATGTTGGAACCAAGATAAAGCAAGGTACATTCCAAGCATTTATAAGTATGTCACCGTATATACTATAGTCACATATATAAAAATGTTCTTCATGAGCATAAGAATTAGCACATTGTACTTGGGTTTTTTTGTGGAAAAATATAGGACCTAGCAGAGAGGGAAGGTATTAGAGGATGGAAGGAGGGAGGTAGTGGGGTGTGGGGGAATGGGGATATTGACTAAATTGTATTGCTGTATTGTGTGCATCTAGGAACATGTGATAACAAATGCTATCATTATGTACAACTTTAATGCACTAATAAATAAATATGCAAATCTAGAAAATTCCTTCACTATAGTTTCTTTATCAAATATAGTGAGATTTTAGACATTTCAAACTTAGGTATAGATTAATATATGTATGATTTTGGTTTTACTAATTGTTTGAATATAAAACACAGGATACTTTACCCATTATGTAACTTGATATATGATAAGATGGTCTAACACTTTACAAGATTCTATAGATTGCAAGAAGCATGCATGTTTACTTTTGTGCAAATTATCCTCTCATCTCAGCTGTCTTCCTTCAGTTTAAGATGTAACTAAAAGTGACAGTGTGTCCTGGTTAAACTAATGGGTGAAGCCTGAGTGGAATGTGATTAAATGAGCTATTCTGGCAAAGAACAGACAAATAAAGTGCACTTTTCTCATTTTTTATCTCCCAGACCAAAATTAAACAGATTAACGTATTCCAAAATTTTAATGATTTATGTGGGATTTGTTCTGACTCAACTCAGTATCAAACTAATTGATTGCATACTTGTGTCAGAACTTATATATTGTTTTTAAAGTTTGTCTTATAAAGGCTGTCTTGTAAACTGATCAAGGGATTAAAATATCTGTTCAATTTTAAAATAACATTATCTGTAAATTATAATTTCATCTAAAATGATATGAAATTATGGGATATTCTTTTTTTTAATCTATTGAACATTCATAAGTTAAAGCCTGGCTGTAAGGAATGAAGTCATTTTTGGCATAATGTAATGATGATATGTCTCATATAAGTGCTGGGAAATTTTTTTTAGATTTTTAATTATAGTAAAATAACTAATATATTTAAGTTTAAATTTTCAATTAAAAATTTTTGTTACATTTGTTTCCTGTTCCTCTAAAGTTCCAGTTAAAATAATTTTCTAATTACTTTTTGAGAATATTTAAAAATTTCATTTGAACTCATTTAGTTTTTGAAAATCTGAAGATAAAAAACTTTCACAATATGTAGAAAGTCTGTAGTTTCTTAACTCGTTTTTTCTATTTATCATACTTTTTAATTTATGTACCATTTTATTTATATAGGGATTCTGTGTGATAATTAAAAAGGATACAGTTTGTGTGTAGCCTTTTCTTGATATGTACAATATTAAAACAATTCTGATCCTTATTTACTTTGCATCTATGTTTATCAGAAATATTGGTCTAAAGTTTTCTTTGTGCATCTTTCTCTAGTTTTAGTATCAGGATGATAGTGGCTTTGGTGAATGATTTTGGCAGTGTTCCCTTTTCTATTTCATGGGATAATTTGAGGAGGATTTGATTTTAGTTCTTCTTTAAAAGTCTGATAGAGGGGTTAGAGTGGTGGCTCAGTGGTTATGGTGCTTGCCTGGCTTGTGAGATTACCTGGGTTCATACCCCAGCACCACCCACATACACAAATAAATCCACGTGGAAAAACTGAACTAAAAATTGATTTTGTTTCTCTCTCCCCTTCTCTCTTAAAAAAAAAAAAGGTGTGATAGTTGGCAGAGAATCCATCTGGTCTTTAATTTTGTTAGAAAGATTTTAATAGGTATTGCAGTTTCATTGCTTGATATTGGTTTGGTTAAGTTTTTCTGTATCCTCATGGTCCAATTTTGTGTAGGTCATATTCTTATAAATGAAGTCAAACACATGGTTGGGTGTGGGTCAGGCTGAAGGGTGAAAGAATGCAAGGAAACGAGGGATTTTTAATTCAGACCTGAGGAGATAGATACTGTCTTTCACTCAAATTGGAGGAGCTCAGGTTCACAGTCTGAGCAGTTTGCTGAGATAAGGTGGAGGCAGGTGGGAAGAGGAAGTAGGCTGCAACTGGGAGAGAATGGGGTTGGGGATCACCACACATGTGGTGAGGGTCATAGTGACTCAGCAAAGTTCACTGAAGAGGATGGGTGGGTACTGGACAGACCCGGTCCTTGGAAAGAAGTAGGAGTACGCAGGTGGGCATTACTGTCTTCAAGGGGGAGGGAGATTGTCCAGAGTGGACATAGTCTAGTATACAGAGCAAGCTTCCAAAAAGCAAGTCACACAGTGAGGCAACTGCGCCACCTGCACAGTACCAGATAACAGCAAATTCGCAGCAGATTAACAGCTGTAAGGCCATACGAAAATGCGCTTGGCACCTCCCTTGCCATGATGCTTATTGAACTAACCAAGTAAAGCGTTGCCTAAAAATGCATACTAATTAGAAGGTGTTACCCAAAAATCCATACTAATGAGAACGTGTTACCCCAAAATGCATGCTAATTAGATGATGTAAGTGAAAGTAGCTCAGACCCAAACCTCAGGAAAAGAGGATAAAAATTGAGGCCTGGAGCTGAGGAAGCAGAGACATACACTAAGATGGAAGCTTATTGACACTGGTCCTTAAGCTCATCTCATGCCTCAACCTTCTCCTCCTTGCAACCCACTTTCACCTCCCATTGCCAAGATCTGGTCTGTTACACCAAATGAAAGTACAGAACCTAAGTGATCCAACTCCCTGCATTTTGACCTTGACTCCGCCTGGAGAGTATCTGACCTGCCAAACAAGCCAGACCTCGACCCATGAGAATACTCAAATCCAGACTCTGCTTGCATCCTGCTTGTGACTATGGACATCACATTAATGCTGGTGAGAGGACAATGAGCTTATTCTTCCTTGCCTATTGCCGTAAGCTTATTGCATTAAGAATAGTCAATAAGTCATGTATGATTGTTAGTTTATACTCTACGGTGTGCCATGACTAAATAAGATAAGGATACAGGAGAGTGTGATTTGTCGTGTGATATTGCTTGAGAATTGTGAATTGATATATCTGGAGTGCTGCATTAAATAAAGAATATTAAAACAGATACGTCTCGTTGCATCTGTCACTGAACACGCAACCACTCAGAGTGATCACCTGCAGGCGCTGGTTTCTGCGCCTCCACTCAGATCGCACTCACAACAGAGATCTAAAAGGTAATGGGTTATACATTGCAATCTTTCAAGTTTGATAGAAAAGACATACATCTTACAATATGACCTCTAGGAATTTTTCTATCTATATTTTTTAGGTTTTCTAGCTTATTTGCACGTACATTTTCAAAATAGTTTCCCATGATTCTCTGTATTTCTGAAGTGTCTGTGGTAGTATCTCCTTTTAATCCCCAATTTTGTTGGTTTGAATCTTCTTTGTCTCTTTTGGTTAGTTCGGATAGCATTTTTTCAATCTGCTTTATCTTTTCAAAGAACTGACTCTTTGTTTCATTGATCCTTTATATATCATTTTATTCAGTTTTGCCAATTTCAACTCTAATTATTTCCTGTTTTCTCTTATTTTGGAATTAGTTTGTTATTCTTATAGTGAAATGAGGTATAATGTTAGAATTTTTTATTTGGTATCTTTTTTTAATGAAGTCACTCAGTACACCAGATGTTCCTCTTAAAACTGCATATTTTGCTATTTTATATCTCTATTCATATTTGTTTCTAAGAAGTTTTAATTTGTTACCTGATTTCTTGTGTGTTCTTTGTAGTTCAAAAGTATGTTAGTTAATCTCCAGGTGTTAGAATGGTTTTGGTTTTTTAAATTTTGTCATTTATGTTGAATATCATTCTATTAGGGTACGATTCACAGAATTATGGGGTATTTTTTTTATTTGCTTTGTGGCCTAAAATATGATGTATTTCAGTGAAAGTTCTGTGTGCTGCTGAGAAAAAAGTGAATTCAGTTGTTGATTGGTGAAATATTCTGTAGATGTTTATTAGGTCCATTTGATTAATACTGTTTTTTAATTCTGATGAGTCTTTACTTAGTTTATGTCTTGATGACCTATATATTGATGAGAGAGGTGTGCTGAAATGACCTGGTACTATTGTCTTGTGTTCTGTTTGATTATTTATATCGAGAGGGCATTTGTTTTATGCATGTTGGCACAATGTTTGGGGGCCATAAATATTTACAGTCATTGTCTTCTTGTTGAATGATTCCTTAACCAGTATGAAGTGACCTTCTTTGTCTCTTCTGATTAACTTTGGCTTGAATTGTACTTTGTTTGAAATGAGAGTAACTATCCTGGCTTGCTTTGGTTTCTATTTGCATGGCATATCTTTTCCCATCCTTTTACTTTTTGTCTGTGAATGCGATGGCTTCTAAATGAATCTCTTGTAAATAAATACAATTTGGTCTTATTTTTAAATGTAATCCTCCAGTCTATGTCTTTCCATTTACATTCTCTAGATGATGTTTATTTCCTGCCGTTTTGATTTATTTCTAATGCTTAATTTATACTTAATTCTCCTTTTCTTGACTGTTTTCACTATTGTAATCTTGGACTTTTACATCTTTTTTTCCTATTTTAGATCATTTTTCTTCTGGATCCAAATGTCTGGTGTTTCTTTTTGAAAGAACACATTATTATTCATCACATTATTGATGATGTCTTTTGTATTTATGTGACATTAATTATATAATTACTTATATTGCATTAGACCTGTGGCAGGAAGTGTTTCATAGAAGTTCTAATTCAAGTTTCATTTTTTCTATATGGATCTTAGAGAAATCTTTAGCATTTAAAGTATTAGATTTTTGAATTAAAAATTTTAAATGTGTTCAGTGGCTTAAAATCAGAAGGTCTTCATGAACAGTTTTCAAATTTGGAGACAAATTCTCTTTCTCATGTAATAATATTTTTGGATAGAATGAGAGTCATAAAATAAGAACACAAAGCAAATTAAATCTTGTACTGTCAGGTTTTTAGGATGTGTGATAGTAATAAAAGTCTCTGAAATGATAGAACTGGTAGAATTGCTTGGAAAACTGGATATGATTCATTTTCTTTAATGTAGCATATTAAACTTTTATTCTGTATACTTGTATTTGAGAAGTAGAAGAATTTAAGTTCTCTGTAGATATTCGCAACCTATGAAAGTATAAAATATATGTTAGATCAGATTATTCCGTTAACAATTACAGAATTTCCTTTTGTTATCATCATAAATTTAGCTTCCTCCACTTTTCCTCCCTAACTTTGTATTTAAGTGAGTTTTCTCACTTAAATGCAGCTGCACATGCATTGGCACTTGAATGTGGGGGAGAGTGGCAGCATTGCTTACATTGTCTTAGTGTACCACTTAGGGTTCTGTACTAATTCTGGGACCCTGGGAGAAGTAGTCTAAAATGCGGAGCAGAAATGTACATGGCACATTTTTCTTATTTGAACATTCTGCATAATGGTTTGAATGAAGTATAAATTTCTCCTTATTTTTAGTTCTTTTCTGTGGCTGTGTAGATCACTTTTCATAGGACTCAGTCTTAATACAAATTGTCCTGGTTGAAATAATCTTGGATATAATAGAACACATGGGCTTTTTTCACCTACTCTGACAACCTGTCCACCATTCTAATGCATTTTTTTCAATCTCTACTGTATTTTAGGCCTTTTCTATATTTTGGAGATGTAGATGATAAGAAAAACTGACTGATAGTCCTTCATGTTTTATACATTTTAGTGGAGCTAATAATAATTGTATTGAAAAATACATTGAAATGGAGAAATTTATTTACAAGTATAAATAACTTACACATAAATTAAGAATGTTATATTTGTTTTTCTTTGAGTTTCATGTGAGCTGATTTTTATTAGACAAAATGTTTTAGTTATTGGGATGGAATTGTAACTGTTAAACTGAACCTTCATGATTTTGTGTGTTTGTGTGTGCGCACATGGGTTGGGGATGTTAGCCTGAATTTCCTGTAGGCAGCTCTTTCCTCTCGCTCCTTTTTAACCACTAAAAGCTGTAATTTACAGTGAATTATTGCATGGGTATAATATTGCTTTTAAATCAAGAGTTAGTTTTATGATGTCAACTGAGAAAGAACATTCCATTTTCAAAGCCAATATGGAAGGTGCTCTTTGCCTAAAAAATTCATTATTTTTAATGATAAATGTATATTTAATGCAATTTAGCACACATTCTATAAATCTTACTTTGAATTATATAATTTAGTAGATTTTAATGTGTAGTGGCCCTCCTTTTTTATGGGTTGTGCATTAATGGATTCAACAAACCACCGGTCAAATTTATTTATTTATTTATTTTAGGGCTGAGGACCAAACTCAGGACCTTGTGCATGCTAGGCAAGCGCTTTTCCACTGAGCTAAATCCCCAACCCTATCAAAAATATTTTTAAAAAATTGTGTCTGTGGGGCTGGAGTGGTGGTGGCTCATTGGTTATGATGCTTGTCTGGCATATGTGAGTACAGGTGTTCAAACCCCAGCACCACATCTTGGAGCAATGAAAGCCACATGAAAAACTAAATAAAATTTGTTTCTTTCTTTTTCTCTCTCACTCTCTTACTGTCCCTATCTTTATTTTTTTTTAATTACATCTGTGGTGAACATATACAGAATAATAATTTTTGCCATTAGTCACTAGACTACAGTATAAAATTATGCATTCATTTATAGTTAATTTGTGTTATGATCTAGAGATGAATTGAAGTTCACAAGAGTATTGCAGTTTACATGCAAATATTATACCGTTTTATATAAGGGACTTGGGCATCTGCAGATTTTTATTCCATGGGGGTCCTAGAATCAACAACCTTCAGATGCCACGGGATGGTTGCATTCACAAGCTTGTGAAAACCTCACCATTCTCTAATTCCTTAACTTTTCATCAATCTCAGTTAAAAACTATTTGAAGTGATATCCCCATACTCATGTTTTTCCATGGCACTATTCACAGTAGCTGAGTTACTGAGTCAATCTAGATGCCCATAAACTCAGGAAGAAAGAAGTAAAATGCAGGATATATTCATAATGTAGTGGTATTCAGTCATAGAGAAGAATTAAATTATGGCATTTGTAGGAAAATGGATGGAAATGAAGATTGTCACATTAAGTTAAATAAGCTGTTTTCAGCCAGATATCATGTTTCCCCCTCATATAGAATCTGGAAAAAAAATATTTCATGAAAGTAGAAGTACAAGGTCTATTAGGTAGAGGGAATGGGGAAATGGGCGGGTAAGAGATCAGTTGGGTCAGTGGTGGGGATTTGATCAAAACATGTTATATACATTATGGAAATGGCACAATTAAACTCATTAATTTGCACAGTTAATAAGTGCTTATAATTAAAATGTAAATACTTTTCCCATTTGCCAGGCCTGATGACCACTAATCTTCTTTTTGTCTCTGTACTTGAAGTTCTGGTTATTTCACATAGGTTGAATAAAACAATATATTTTTTGATAGCAGGTTTATTTTATTTAGCATAATGTTTTTGGGATCATCTATTTTGTAGCATGTGTCAGTACCTCATTTTTCTTTATGAATGTGTAATATTTCTGTTTATGGATATACTACATTTTGTTTATCCAGTCATCAGTTTATGACATTTGCATTGTTTTAACTATTGTAAATTATGCTGACATGAAAATTTAAGTAAAAGTCTTTGTAGACATTTGCTTGCCATCATCTTTGTTTTTTATATAAGAATGGATTTACTGGGTCATAAAGTAAGCATGTTTTTTATTTTGGAGGGAATGTCATACGATTTTCCAAAGTGAATGCTTTAGTTTGTTTGCTTACCAGCACTATGTAAGGGTTTGAGTTCCTCCACATCCTTGCCAGCATTCTTACAGCTATTTTACATGTAAATTAATATTAAGCTTATTAGTTTTCATGAGAATTATGACAATTTTTTAAAAATGTGTTTTTTAGGTGCTGTACTTCTTTGTAGTGTACAAGGACTTGCTGTTAATATTGACCCAATATTATATACATGGGTCATCTATCAGCCTCAAAAACGATCAAGCAGACATATGCCACAGGTGAGAAAGATCTGTTTTTCTCTTAATGGGCAGATCCTTTCCTCAGGTATTTGGTATAGTTACGTGTGACTTTTCTTTGGTTCTTTTTATGTGTGTGCCATAATTTTTTTTTTTTTTTTGTGCCTTGCTCTACTCCTTTCAAGCAATTCTGTGTCTTAATTTTATTTATAGGAGACTGCAACTCAACATAGAGTTTCTTTGAACAGTTGCTTATAAAGCAGACAGATTAATGAGACAAATTTGGGCATTCCTGTTTTATAGGACATTGCTCAGTAAATGTTAGCTTTTGTTTTTATTATCTCACCATTTCTTCTTCCTCTTTAGATTTTTCAAGTAAATATTCATTGACTGCCTAATAGTGGGAATAGGATCATTTGTACAAAAATTTCAGATATATCTTTAAAAGGGTTCAGATTACAAAGTAAGAAGTAAGTAATTATAGTTTCCAGAATACTTAAATGAAATTTTCAGTATGAGAATACTTACATGGAACTTTGGTAATTGGTTTGTTATTCTCATTTTAAAGATGAAAAAATTGATGTTCATTGAGCTCTACAAACCTATAGTCACCTGTCTAGCAAATGCAGAATTACCATTTCTGAAGCCATGTTTATACTGTATTGCATTTTCTATTGACATAATTGTAATTTTGTCACTTTCTATTTGAAGTAGTTTTCTATCTTTTTTCCCTGTGGTAAATTATGCTAATTGGTAGAAGAACACCAATTTATAATTATGCAAGAATTGAAACATTAACTGAAACACACAATCCAAGGAACATCTCTCTCTTTCTCCCCCCCCCAGGTCCGTTCTTCCCTCTATTCCTTTCTTCCTTCTTTCTTTCCTTTGTTTTCTGTGTGTCATCTTCACTTTCTGTCTTTCTGTTGGTAATTGAACCTAGGGTCTCGTTCATGCTAAGTACTTGCTCTACTAGATGTTCCCCCAATCCCCAAGGAGTATCTTATAAAGATTTTACTTTACTTTATCCTAATTCTTTTGAAATATCTGCCATCTTTAATCATATGCCATTCTTTCTCTTAACATGTAGTTATAGAATATAAGGCTGTGAACTGGGCACTAAATCTACTGAAATAGAAGTTAATCTTTGAGAGTATCTCTCCTCTAGGAGAATATAAAAAAGGTCAGTGATGTGACTCAGTGGTTAAGCGCCTTTGGGTTCAATCCATTTTTAATAATTGCTATGTAGATGTATGTTCAAGATTATATGAAAATGAAAAGAGAAATGGTTCTCATAAGCCAAGGACATGTGAAAGGAAGAATTAAGAAATAAGCTGAGCATCATAGGAGTAAAGCAGACAGGGAAGGTTGTTTCAGATTGAACTATTAGAGTGAAGACAAAGACAAAGAAAATGCAAAATCACGAAGGAGTAAACTGGTAGAAAGGGGAAAACAGTTCCTAAAGGATTTTATTTATAATGCTTTGAGACTTTATCCTAAATACTAGAAATATCTGTAGGACACTGATGTAAACATTTGGATTTCATACAGTTTGTGCTAGTGGAATGTAGAGTATGGATGATAAAGAAGTGAAAACAAATGGCAGGAAACAGTTGAGAAAATTTTTCATTATAAATTTTGTTTTAGCTTTTTCGCTGCTGTGAAGGACCCCAACAAGAAGAATTTTAGGAGAAAAAGTTTATTTGGGGGCTCATGGTCTCAGAGGTCTTATTCCATAGAAGGCCAGCTCCATTCCTTGGCGCTCTAGATGAAGGTGAACATTATGGTGTAAGAGTGTGTTAGAGGAAATGGTTCAAGGCTTTGTTCCAGGAACCAGAGAGAGGGAATCACCAGATACAAAATATGTATACCAAAGGCATGTCCCCAGCAACACACCTCCTCTAGCCATACCCTACCAGCCACCAGTTAACAGTTAATCTCTAGCAGGAGACCAACTCACTGAGTTAAGGCTGTCATAACTCAATCATTTCACCCCTTGGCCTTTTTTGCATTGTCTCACATATTGAGCTTTTTATGGGGCATCTTTCATCCAAACCATAAAAAATGTTTAGTTAGTATGTTTTTTTTTGGTAAACTGTACATTGTTTGTGGTATACTATTGATATCCTTAAAATCAAATTGAGTGGTTTAGCAGCTTAATTAAGTAACTTAGGCTTTCATTTAATTGATACCAAGCACATTCAAGGATTTTTGTTTTCAATTTTATTATATTATTTTTTAACAACATAAAATTTTAAATTAGACGTTCAAATACAATAGCTATGTTTAAAGGAAAACTAATAAATATCTATTATTCCTTTCATTCAGGGTTGCAGATAGTATTAGAGTAAATACCTTCTTATCTAAATCTTTGCATTTTTCTTTTTTCACTAAATACGTTTTTAGAACTGTAATTAGTAGTTCTAGGCACATAATTTGGCATTTTAAAGCTTATTTTAAGATGGTTATATTGCCAGATTGCTTTCAAAATTGGTGCATGTATTACATTTCATCAGCAATTTTTAACATTATTATATTATCACAGTTCAGCAATACCCAAAAATATACTTCTAAAAATATATTTTATGTATTGTAATCATCCATTTAATAGTTTTTGGTATTATGTTTAATAAAGAAGGAATTTCCCAAGGATATATGCAACTTCAGAACATTTTTATGTATTTTCCAGAATAACCCTTAATTTTGTGGTAAACATCTTTCTTCCCTATTTTATAGATGAGAAATTTGTAAATGACCAAAATTTTTGATGTGTTAAATACTTCTCACCTAGGTCTTAAAAGGAATTTCCTGTTTATATTTGTTTTAGGTATTATCAGTTTGACTAAATTTGCAGTATTAAGGTGCTATTTAAACAATTATATATATATATAATGCAAAATATAATTAATACAATATTAAATGTTATATTTAAACATATACACTGTCATTTCATTTTCCTATTTTTCACTTTCTTATCCTTTGCTCAGCCCATGTTACAGCTTATAAGATGATTTGCCATTCCCACTCATTTATTTACAGATCTGTAAACTTTGCTTCTTATGATGTAGAGAAAAACAAGGACTCAGTACAGCATGATCAGGTCCTGCAAGATACAGCTATACTTTACTCTCAGAAACAGCTGTACTACTACAGTTATCATCTGTTGTTTCCCAGGCTTCAATTTTTCTTTCTCAGTTGTGGTTAAAACCCGGTACTTGATGATTGTTTTCCACCCAGTTTCACATTGATCTTTGATCCTACAGAAAACTTCAAAATATCTTTTTTTTTTTTTGCCCAAAATCTACCAAAATTGGGGCATCATCAGCAGTAATAACACACTTTATTTCAGCAATGAAAGATGAAACAACTGCTTTACTGTCTAGCTCAGCACTTGTGCATTCAATATAGACTCATAATGTTTCCCAGTTTTCTGGTTGTGCATTTCTTTGCTTTCTAAATATGCTATGATTATCACTTTGTCTGATAAACTATCTAGATTTCTTAGCATTTCTTAAAAAATTGTATTGGTGATATTAACATAATTAATTAGTTTATAGAGTATGTTCCTAAAACTACTGTTTTACAAAGATAGCATTCCATTTTCTAGACTTATAATTTTCAAAGGGAATTTCAGTTTTGATTTGCCCATTCCATAGTATCTTCAAAAAACATTTTTTTAAGTTCTAGATGGACACAATACCTTTAGTTATTTATTTTTATGTGGTGCTGAGGATTGAATTGTGTGCCTCACATGTACTAGGCAAGTGTTTCACCACTGAACTATAATCCCAGACCCTCCATATTATCTTTAAGTGTTGTACTTTAGTTTATTGTAACAGGGTACTTCTAGTCGTCTTTGGTTTTCACATGGCGTTAACAACCATGATCTGAAACTATTAAATGAAAAATTCCAGAAATAATTCTAAACTTTAAATATCTTTTATTACAATATGTTGTCATAATTATTCTGTCTTTTATTAGTACTTGTTATTATGCCTAGTTTATAAATTAAACTTCATTATTGGTTTGTAATTATGTATAGGAACGAAAAACAGTACAGTATCTCAAAAATCCATGAGAGATTGATTCCAGGAAGCCCCTCCGAATACAAAATTTTCACATGCTCAAGTCCCTTATATAATGTGACATAATATTTGCATATAACCTTCATTGCTTGATTACTTACATTACCTAAAACAATGTAAGTGCTTTTTAAATGGTGGTTAATCTATGCTGTTTAGGGTATAATAATAAGAAAAAAGGGTCTGTTACATGTTCAGAAGAGATGGAGGTTTTTCTGTGAATTTTTTTGATAGATGTTTGGTTGAGTCCATACACAATCAATGGATACAAAGAGCCAAGGTTTGGGATTATGGTCAATGTCATGCATCCATTGAGTGTCTTGGAACATATTCCCCCAAGTACAAGGGGGTCTGCTACATATGAGACAGAGAAAAATGAAAGGAAGAGAATGGGGAGAATGATTTAAAATAACAAAATTTCAACTACAAACTTGTGAAGGTCTGTTCTCAAGGTCACTGTGCTTAATCTTCTCTGCTTAAGAAACGCAATAATTCTTTTATTTGTTTTTATTTTCATTTTGGGTCTTTCAGCAGTCTGTGGTAGCTGTTCCTCTTGTTATGCCTATTAACAGAAGGAAGGAGGATGAGCTGTCTGTTGGAAGTGCACCCTTGGCAAAGCAGCAGTCTTATCAGGCCTCTGAATATGCTAGCAGTCCTATAAAAACAAAAACAATAACAGGTATGTATCAAAAACTTTAAAGGATCTTTGGTTTTTCTGTACTTCTAAATTTGATTAGCCTATAAGGACTTCATGGATACTGACAGAAAAATAAGACTCGAAGAATGGAGAAAAAGGACTTTATTACCTATATCAACAAAAACCAGAGTATTAGCATTTTTATTCTCTTAATGTCCTGTGCCTAGTTCCTGTAGGGTGGCATGACACCTGTATATGATGTTTTATGTTCCTGGAGAGGACTCTTAAATTTAAGGATTTGAATCTTTTATAATGAATAGAGAACATACCTCTTCTTTTCTCTGAAGAGAGGCTTTATGTATACTTTTCAAGATTCTAAGCAAACTTGCCCTTTCCTCAGAAGGCAGATGGCATCTGTGTTTGCTGAGGCTATTTACTATTCAAGTATCCTGAAATCTTTGAAAATAAGCCACTAAGCAGAAACAGGAGCAATCCACAGAGCATTGTCTCCTAATAGTATTGTTCTTACTTTAAGTGAATTTTTGAAAATCTCAATATAATACATACAATCTTCTTTCTACTCTTTCTCTCAAATTGTCAGCTAAATCATCTATCCATATGTATATTATTTTTTCCATAAAAGGATTTTACTTTTTTATTTTAAGTATTTTATTGTTTTTGTGGTTTGTATGTGTGTATATATCTGGTTTTGGGGATGGAACCATAACCTTATGTATGTTGAGCAAATGCTCTGCCACTAAGCCTCACTGCTAGCCCGTTTATTTACTTTTGTAGGATAAAGAAAGCAAATTGTTTGCATTGTCAGTAATCTTTTTCTCTTTAAGTTTTAATTTTTGTGATGATGGCCTATCATTCTTCAGCTAATTTTATTTTTCTTTAACTGTTTAGATATATTTCATGTTATTCAGATATTCCTCACCACATTGGTAAAGATTTAAATTTCAAAGATTAAGTACCACTCATTGCATGTTTGTGATGGTCAACATTCTGGGTTTTTTGTTTGTTTGTTTCTTTTTTTATATATCAGCTATTGAAATCAGGTATTTAGCCACTGAGCCACATCCTTACCCCTTTTCATTTTTCAATTTGAGACAAAGTCTTGCCAAGTTGTTTAGAGCCTTGCTGAGTTGCTCAGGCTGGCTTTGAACTTGTTAGCCTCCTGCCTTAGCCTCCCAAACTGCTGCAACTATAGCCATGTGCTACTGTGCCTGGCAGAACTCTGTTTTAAGTGAAATTGAGGGCAGAAATAAGACATGATACCTCCTTGAGGAATTTAAAGTTATTGTGTATACAGGGAAGTTCAGGCCAAGGTGTAGTTTAAAAGGAATCGTTATATGACTTTTGTTTTGTACTTAACAACAATAAAAGTGATAAAATAGTTTTTCTGGGATTTTATATGTAATTACTACTCTGTCCTCAATTATTTTCCTAAAATATGACTGCATGTTTATCTCATAGAATCCTTAGACTTTTACCAGTTGATATCCATGATCTCTTTACTGTGTTGATATTTTATCAGTTGACAAAAATGTATATACTTAGTATTTAATCATTGAAAGATTATCTGTAATTTGTTGAGTTTTGATTATAGCAGTAGATATTATTTCCTTTAGCATGCACAAGGTTTTGCAAACTTTAGTTTTCTTGAACTGGTAATTTATATAAAGTTTTATGAATACCACCTCTAATAACTATTCATTGATAAAAATAAATTTGTTGTATGTACATATAAACCATATATTTTGATCTCTTGCCTTACCACTTAATCCTGTTCTTTAAATCACTATGATAATTGATTTAAAATAGTTTGATGATTATTATAGAAAATACATATAAATGAAAATATATCATGACATAAAAATTAAAATTTAAAATCATTTTATATGTATGGAGGTTTTGTATTTAAATTTACATCAGGTAGGGCTAGAGAGGTGGCTCAGTGGTAAGAGTGCTTGCCTGGCATGCATGAGAACGCAGGTTTAATCCCCAGCACCACATATACAACTAAATGGAGTAAAAATAACAACCAGATGAAAATATAATATTACCTCTCTCTTAAAACAAAACAAAATAAAACACATCAGTTATCAAATGATATCAGTTAGCTAAGAATTATTTTGTTTTAGTTTACTTTTCCATGTTTTATAAGAATTTAATAATAGTTTTTCATTGAGAAAAATAATGAAAGCTAAAAGCATAATTTCCCAGCAATAATTTCTTTTTGAATATGAAAACACAAGTGTGTTGTTTTTTTTATTTCAAATTCTAAGTATGAACAATGGGTTTTTTTTTCCCTTTGAGAATAATTGCCTTGAGTATAATTGTCTATAATGTCTTTCTTTCTTTAAACTCTTCAGAATGTCTATAAGCATTTTACTTATAGGTAAAAACATCAGTATTTCACTAAATATAGATTTTAAGCTGGTGGCATAAGCATTAACAGCTGTCACACTAATTCCTGTGTTTTTTCTGTTTGGGGATTCTGAGATTTCATAGAAGGGAAAGAAGCCTGCCTATAACATTTATTTATTTATTTTTTAATTTTAATTTTTTTTTTTTTAAAGAGAGAGGGGCAGTGAGAGAGAAAGAGAGAAACAATTTTATTTAGTTTTTCATGTGACTTTCGTTGCTCCAAGACCTCTTTGTATAGGTGGTGCTGGGGTTTGAACTTGCATAGACACATGCCGGTAAAGCGCTATATATGCTGAGTCACTGCTCCAACCCCTATTCTTTATAAATTATGTACAATAATTTGAACATTTTGGGTGTCCACTATTTTTACTACTTTTGGGAACTTGGTGTTAGTGTTCTCTTTTTTCTTGAAAAGGTACTGTACTAAGCATTTTCTTTATTCAAAATTTTGATTTAAAATTTTGTTTTATTTTCAAAGTATGCAGATTTTAATGTTTTTCTAATACCTTTGAATTTGTTCCTATGTCTAAATATATTTATCATTGTTCTACTTATTTATGTTACATTATAAACTCTAATGAAGTTTTCAAGTTATTTATAGTCCTTTGCATATCTTCACATCTGTACTGTTATTTTTTATCATCTGAATTTTTTTTTTACTATCTTAACATGTTTTAGGTGTACTATTCTATAGTGTTAAGTATATTCATATTGAGGTGTGGAAATTTATGTTTAAATGCATTTTATAGTGGAGCAATGTTAAGGTTACTTTTATTCTTGAGTCTTTTCTTGGTGTTTGAGGAGATACAGAGTCTTTTTTTTTTTTTAAGATAAAGGGACAGAGAGAGAGACAGAGAATGAGAGAAACAACTTTATTTAGTTTTTCACATGGAGCAACTAAGTGTTGCTCCAACACTTAGTTGCAGCAAATATAATGAATATAAAAAAGTGGATATAATCCCATGTATTCTGTCAGATCATATTGCTTTGATCTTAGCAATCAACAGTAAGAGAAACAACAGAAACTATTCAAATACTTGGAAATTGAATAATTACCTCTTAAACGAAAGATGGGTAAAAGAGGAAATGGGAGCAGAAATTAAGAAGTTTTTGGAATTGAACGAGAATGAGGAAACAACATACTGAAACCTCTGGGACAATGTGCAGGCTTTCTTAAGAGGTAAATTTATAGCACTGAGTGCATACATCAAAAATCTAGAAAGAGACCAGATAAATAGCCTTATGCTTCAACTCAAACAACTTCAAAAGGAGGAGCAGTCTAACCCTAAATCCAACAGAAGACAGGAAATTACCAAAATCAGAGCTGAAATCAATGAAATGGAGAACAAAAAAACTATACAAACTATTAACAAAACTAAGAGTTGGTTCTTTGAAAGAGTCAACAAAATTGACAGACCTCTTGCCAACCTCACTAAAAGGAAGAACAAAATGAAGCAAATCAACAAAATCAGAGACGAAAATGGGGATATCACCACAGACTCATCCAAGATACAGAAGATTATCAGAACCTATTTTGAAAATTTATACTCTGCCAAGTTTGATAACCTGGAGGACATGGACATGTTCTTGGACACACACGACATCCCCTCTTTAACACAGGAGGACATTGAAAACCTAAACCAACCTATCACAGAAAGCAAAATTGAAGCGGCAATCAAAGTTCTCCCAAAAAAGAAAAGCCCAGGTCCGGATGGATATACAGTGGAATTCTACCAAGCCTTCACAGAAGAACTAACACGGATCCTCTACAAGCTCTTCCAGGAAATTGATAGAGAGGGATCACTCACAAACACTTTTTATGAAGCAAATATTACACTGATTCCAAAGCCCAACAAAGACACATCAAGGAAAGAAAACTACAGACCAATTTCCCTGATGAACATTGATGCAAAAATCCTTAATAAAATTTTAGCTAATCGGATACAAAAGCACATTAAAACGATAATACATTATGATCAAGTGGGCTTCATTCCAGGAAAACAAGGCTGGTTCAACATATGCAAATCAATAAATGTAATTCACCACATAAACAGAATTAAAAACAAAAATCATATAATCATCTCAATTGATGCAGAGAAGGCATTTGATAAAATTCAACACCACTTTATGCTCAAAACTTTGGAAAAGAGAGGGATCAAGGGAAGATACTTTATGTCAGATCCATTTACAACAGACCCACAGCCAACATTATCCTCAATGGAGAACATCTGAATGCATTTCCACTGAATTCAGGTACTAGCCAAAGCTGTCCGCTCTCCCCACTATTGTTCAATATAGTCCTTGAAACTCTTGCCAGAGCTATCAGGCAAGACAAGGAAATCAAAGGTATTTGTATAGGAAAAGAGTAAGTTAAGTTATCTCTATTCGCTGAAGACGTGATTCTATACCTAGAAGACCCAATAACATCGGCCAGAAAACTCCTAGAGCTTATAGGTGATTTCAGCAAAGTAGCTGGCTACAAGATCAATTCCAGTAAATCACTAGCATTTCTTTACTCCAGCAACAAATTCACAGAAGAAGAAATCAGGAAATCTCTCCCATTCAACATCCTTCCAAAAAAATGAAATACTTGGGCATTAACCTTACAAAGGATGTTAAGGACCTCTACAAAGAAAACTATCAAACACTAAAAAAATAAATTACAGAAGACCTGAGTAGATGGAAAAACATCCCATGCTCATGGTTGTTAAGCAGAATCTATACAATAAAAATGGTCATTCTACCCGAAGCCCTATACAGATTTAATGCAATCCCCATCAAGATACCTATGGCATTCTTCAGAGATATAGAAAAAGCAATTCTCAAGTTCATATGGAATAACAGGAGACTCAGACTAGCCAAAACATTACTCTATAGAAAGGAAGAAGTAGGGGGGTATCTCACTCCCTTACCTGAAATTACACTACAGAGCTATAGTAGCAAAAACAGCGTGGTACTGTTATCAAAACAGAACTGAAGATCAGTGGAACAGAATAGAAGATCCTGAGACAAACCACCATATCCTTAACTATTTGATATTTGATAAAGGGGGCAAAAGCATAGTGTGGAAGAAAGATAGTCTGTTCAACAAATGGTGTTGGACAAATTGGATAGCCATGTATAGACAGCTGAAGCTGGATCCTTATCTTTCACCCTGCACAAAAATTAAATCAAAATGAATCAAAGACCTGGATATTAAGCCAACAACTTGAAAAAGAAGTAGGGTCAACACTACAGCATATAGGAGTCGGCAGCCACTTCCTTAACAAAACTCCCATGACTCAAGCTGTAAAATCAAGAATAAATGAATGGGATGCAATTAAACTAAAAGGTTTTTGCACAGCTAAAGATCTAGTCAAGAGCATCAAGAGAGAACCTACAGAATGGGAGAAAACCCTTGCCTGCTACACTTCGGACAGAGGGCTAATATCCAGAGTATACAAAGAACTAAAGAAACTGAACTCCAAACTCACAGATAATCCAATCAATAAATGGGCTAAAGTACTTAAAAGAAACTTCTCTCCAGTGGAAGTCCATAAAGCCCATAAATATGTGAGAAAATGCTCTACATCATTAGCTATAAGGGAAATGCAAATCAAAATTTCAATGAGATAACACCTCACTCCTGTTAGAGTAGCAAAAATGAAAAATCCGAACAACATCAGAGCCTGGAGGGGCTGTGGGAAAAGAGGAACACTGTTACACTGCTGGTGGGACTGCAAACTGGTTCAGCCACTTTGGAAAGCAATGTGGAGAATCCTCAAAAAAATTAAGGATGGAACAAACCACCTTATGACCCAGCTATTCCACTCCTGGGTATTTTTCCAAAAGAGTTAGAATCAGTATATTATAGTGATGTGGCTTCATCAATGTTTATAGCAACTCAATTTACTATAACTAAACTATGGAACCAACCCAGATGCCCCTCACTTGACTAGTGGATACAAAAACTTTGGTACATATATACAATGGAATACTACTCGGCCATTCGAGAAGACGATATTATGGTTTTTCAAACCAAATGGATGGAGATAGAAACAATTATGGTAAGTGAAGTATCCCAACCTCAGACTCAAGGGCCGAATGGTATCTCTCATCTGTGAAAGCTAGAATATATGGGGAAGCAATATGTTAGATGCCTAAGCTAACAATAACTTCAAATTGTATGATTCTCATAGGGTGGGGAACGGGGAGGGGAGAGGGGGTAGGAAGAACTCCTAGGAGACTGGAGAGTGGGAATATGGGGGAACCATCTCAGAAACAGATGTCATTCCTCCACGAGATACCCATTTAACGCAGGAGTTCTTCTGGGCGAACAGCAACAGGGGAAACCCAAGCTGGTTATCCATGATTTGGCATTAGCCATGGATCACTAAGTATATTTACATTGACTATTGATGGTTTGATAATGTCTTCCCCTTAATTGTATCTGTTTCCTTCAAATAAAAAAGAAAAAATAAAAAAATAAAAAAAAGTAAAGATAGAGGGACAGTGAGAGAGACAGAGACTGGTGAAACAACTTTATTTAGTTTTTCACATGGCCTTAATTGCTCCAGCACTTAGTTGTGTATGTGGTGCTAGGGTTTGAACTCATCCTTGTGCTTGCCAGGCAAGCACCGAAACCACTGAGCCACCGCTCCAGCCCCCACACAGGGTCTTTTTATATTTCTTAGACTGGCCCCAAACTCCTGGACTCACACAGTCCTCCTGCCACAACCCCCAAGTAGCTAGGGCAACAGGCGAGTGCCACTGCACCTGACTTTATGCTTAAGCTTTTATTAAAAATAATTTTCTATTTTTATTTTTATTAAGAAATCTAGTTGTTGTAGAATCAAAAGTGTGTGCAAAATCATAATATGATATGTATGTATTTATAAATCAGAATTATCCCTTAGATTCTTCCCTATTTTACCTCCCCGCCATCCCTGACCAGCCCCCTCCCTCCTCCTTCCCAATACATATCTGTGAATGCCCTACATTATGTGTTACTATGCCTTTGCCGGGTCCAATACATGAGATGGACTGCCATTCATACAGACTTCGGTTTAGATCCAGCCTCTATGGATAAGTGAAGACATTTGACCCTTGACTCTTGGTTAGGCTAACTTCACTTAACATGATTTCTTCCATCGCCATCCATCTACCTTCAAAGGCTGCAATATCATTGTTTGTAATTGCTGAGTAGATTTCCATTGTGCCTGTGTGTATATATATGTGTGTATATATATATATATATATATATATATATATATATATGTATATATATATGTATGTATGTATACACACACCTATGTGTGTGTATGTATATAAAACACAGTTTTTGAATCCATCCTGAGAGGGACATCTGGGTTGGTACCATAATTTAGCTATTGTAATTGAGCTGCTATGAACATAGATTTTGCTATGTTGCTGTAATGTGCTGATTCTAAATCCTCTGGAAAAATACCCTGGAGAGGGCTAGCTGGATCTTATGGTGGGTTCATCCGTAATTTTTTGAGGATTCTCCGCACTGCTTTTCAGTGGGGCTGTACCAGTCTTCAGTTCCACCAACAGTGTGCCAGTGTTCCTATCTCTCCACAGCCCCTCCAGCATTGATTTTTGTTTATATTCTTCATTTTTGTCAATCTGACTGGTGAGAGGTGAAATTGTAATGTGGTTTTAATTTACATTTTTCTGATTACTAGTGATTTAGAGCACTTTCTCTCATGTGTTCATTGGCTTGTTCAGTGTCCTCTGTTGAGAAGTTTCTATTTAGCTCTTTGGCCCATGTATTGATAGGGTTGTTTATGTTTTTGAGGTTGAGATTTTTTAGGATTTTGTAAATTCTGGATATTAGGTTCTAGTCAGAAGAATCATAGGCCATGATTCTCTCCCAACTGTAGGAAGTCTCTGGACAATTTTGATCAGTTCCTTAGTTGTGCAAAAGCTTTTTAGCTTTATGACATCCCACTCACTGATATTTAACTTTATTTCTTTCACTTTAGGAGACATGTTGAGAAAGTCTTTGCCTACTCACAAATGCTAGAGTGTTGGTCCTAACTTTTCTTACAGCAGTTGCATGGTAGCTGGTTTAATTCCTAGTTCCTTGATCCATTTGGATTTGATTTTTGTGCAAGGTGAGAGAGAAGGGTATAATTTCAGCTTTGTGCATGTAGCTGTACAGTTTGTCCAGCACCATTTATTAAACAGGCTGTCTTTCCTCCATGTTATATTTTTCTCCCTTTGTCAAAGATCAGATGTTGGAAGATTTTTGGGTTTGTTTCATGGTCTTCTGTTCCATTGTTTTTTTATTCCATTTTGATACCAGTAGCATGCTGTTTTAATTACTACAGCTCTATAGCATAGTTTTAGATCTGGTATAGCAAAAACCACCTGTTTCGTCTTTCTTGCTTAGTAATGTTTTGGGTATTCTGGGCTTCTTGTTGTTCTAAATAAATTTGAGAATTGCCTCTTCTATATCTGTAAAAGATGACATTGGTGTCTTGATGGGGATTGCACTGAACCTGTAAAGAGCTTTTGGCAGAATGGCTATTTTGATTATATTTATTTTGTCTAACCAACAGCATGTAACATCTTTCCATCTTCTCAGGTTGTAGAGGTCTTTGACTTCCCTTGTTAGATTAATTCCCAAGTATTTTATTCTTTTTGAAGATATTGTGAATTAGGACCATATTTCCTGATTTCTTCTTCTCCCCTATTGTTGTTAGTGTATAGGATGCTATTGATTTATGGGTATTGATCTTGTAGCCTGCCACTTTGCTAAATCTGTTTATAAGTTCAAGCAGTATTCTGGTGGAATTTTTTTGGATCTTCCAAATAAAGGATTATATTGTCAGCAAAAAGAGAGAGTTTGACTTCCTCTCTTCCATTTACCATCCCATTGATTTCCTTCTCTTGCATGATTGCTCTGGCTAGGTTCTCAAGAACTATATTGAATAAAAGCAGTGAGAGTGGACATTGTTGTCTTGATCCCAGAGTTATTGGAAATGCTTTCAGCTTTTCTCCATTTAGTATTAAACTAGCCTAGGGTTTGGCATATATAGCCTTTACATAGTTTAGATAAGATCCTTTGATCCCTATCTTCTCTACATTTTTGAGTATAAAGGGGTGCTGAATTTTATCAAAGGCCTTTTCTGCATCCATAGAGATGATAATATGGATTTTATCATTAATTTTCTTTAAGTGATGAATCACATTTATTTATTTGCATATGTTGTACCAGCCCTGCATGCCTGGAATGAAGCCAACTTGATCATGATGAATTATCTTCTTGATGTTTTTGAATAGTTTGCTAGAACTTTATTAAGGATTTTTACATCTAGGTTCATCAGTGATGTTGTGTGTGTAGTTTCCTTTTTTTGATATGTCCTTTTTGGGTTTTGGTATCAGAGTTATGGTTGCTTCATAAAACATGTTTGGGAGAGTTCCCTCATTTTCAACGTCTTGGTATATCTTTATTAGGATAGGTGTCAGCTCCTCCTCAAAAGTGTGGTAAAACTCACTGGGGAAACCATAAGGTTCTGGGTTTTTCTTCTTTGGTAGGCTTTTAATTGCTGTATGGATTTCATTGCCTGTTATTGGGCTATTTAGGAATTCAATATCAACCTCTGTCAATTTAGGGATGATGTATGTGTCTAGAAATTTGTCCATGTCTTCCATATTATCTAATTTAGAGGAGTATAGTTTTTCAAAATATGATCTTATAATTCATTGGATTTCCATTTGGTCAGTGGTGATTGGTCTCTTTTCTTTGGTGATTTATTTCTCTCTATTGAGATTGGCTAGGGGTCTATCAATTTTATTTATTTGTCTATTTATTGATTTATTTATTTTTGAAGAACCAACTCTTTTTTCATCATCTTTTTATTGTATTTTGTTCTCAATTCCATTGTTTTCAGCCCTGATCTTGATTATTTCCTGTCTTCTGCTGGCTTTGGGATTAGATTGGTCTTCCTTCTGTAGGGATTTGAGGTGGACCATAAGCTTATTTATTTGGGATTGCTCTTCATTTTTAATGTGGTCATTCATTGATATCAATTTTCCCCATAAGAATGCTTTCATGCTATCCCAGAGGTTTCGATAAGTTGTATCTTCATTCTTGTCCTCTTCCAAGAATTTTTTGATTTCTGCTCTAATGTCTTCTTGGATCCATTCTTCATTTAATAGGCTATTATTCAATCTTCATGAATGTGTGTGTTTCCTGTTACAATTTTTGCTGTTGATTGTTAGGTTCATGGCGTTATGGTCTGGTAGGATACATAGAATGATGCCTACTTTGAAATATTTGCTGAGATTTCCTTTATGAACCAGAATATGGTCTGTTTTTGAGAAGGATCCATCTGCTGCTGAGAAGAAGGTGTATTCTGCTGGTTTGGAATGGAATATTGCATTTGATTTATGGAGTTGTTTAGGTTGGAGATTTCTTTAATAATTTTTTGTTTCGATGATCTGTCTATTGGTGACAGAGGTATGTTGAAGTCACCCAGTATTATTATATTGAGGTCCACAAGTGGTTTTACTTCATGAAGTAATTTATTTACATAGTTGGGAGCAATATTATTTGGAGAGTATATATTTACTATGGTTATATCTTCCTGTTGTAGGGTTCCCTTTAGTACTAAGTAATGACCTTCTTTATCTCTTTTGATTAGTTTATGTTTGAAATCTACTTTGTTGGATGTAAATGTTGCGACACTGGCTTGCTTTCTGGGGTTGTACGCATGGTAAATTTTTTTTCCATCCTTTCCCCCTTAGTCAGTGGAGGTCATTGACTATTTAGTGCGTCTCTTGTAAGCAGCATATTGTTGGATTTTGTTTTTTGATCCAGCCTGCTGATCTGTGTCTTTTGAGTGTTGTATTTAGACCATTTACATTCAATGTTATAATAGTGAGTGTGTAATTCATATACATTACATATTATTAGTAACTTCTATGCTATCTTGGTTGGGTATTGATAGGATATACCTTTATTAAGTATCCTCTGTTTATGGGTTTTGTGTATTGATTGCTTGTTCAATCTGGAGCTTATCTTTGAGGATTCTTAGAAACCCTCAAAATCAGGTCTATGCCAGGTTAGTCATCTACTGTTTCCTCCGTAATACCTTCACTGTGTCTTTTTTTTTTTAAAGCCAAGGATGTATTCTAAATTTGCAGCCCATTTCCATAGCACTAGGATAGTTAAGAATTTTCTTAAGAATTAACAAGATGGTTGTTTCTCAAGGAACACCTTGCCTCTATAATGAACATCCGTATCAATTACTGGTGAACAGGTTAGTTCCTAGATGAGACTCCACAGTTAATCAATTGCAATTAACATATTTTTTCTTCCTGGCATATATGCTTAAATATATTCAAGAGTCATGGATTTGCCAAAGTTAAAAAAATATGGTGTTTCAAAGTTTTGTTAGGCTCATAGAAAATCTTTCAGAAGATTGAAAAATCTTCAAATCTTTAAAAGTACTTTGTTTATATTATACATAGTAAAGGGTTTCCATCTCCTCTTTCACCTTCTTCTCCCCTTTCTTTCATATAATCTTTTGGGAATGAGCTTTGATTACTAAGTAGATTGTTTTGACTACATTTTAAAATTCAGTGTTTGAGGTCTAAGCAAGAGTTTAATAATATAGCTGTATTATTTAGGATTGATTTAAGTTTAGCTACATAATTTTGAAAACTCTAAATATCAGTGATCTAACAGAGATTGGATTTGAATTTTTTCTCTCATGTAAAAGCTTGATTAGATACCCCAAAGCTGTAATGGTACTCTAAGATCATTACTCCAGTTGGGGTCTCTTTATTCTGTAGATAACCTCCATTGACAGGCTTGCCTTATGATTTATGATGGCTTATTCAGTGATTTATCAAGTCTGAATTTCAATAAGCAGAAATGAGTAAACAAAATGTTGGCTACTCATTATCTCTTTTAAAAAAACTACCAATCCCCCATCCCCATCCCCACCCCACTTTTTCTGGTACTAGGGATAGAACCCAGGGGCACTTAGCCACTAACATCCCCAGCTCTTTATGTATTTTATTTTGAGACAGGATCTTGCTTAGTTGCTGAGGCTGGCTTTGAACTTGTAAGCCTCCTACCTCAGCCTCCTAAGTCACTGGTATTACAGACACTTACCACCATGCCTGGCCTTATGCCCCATTTTTGTTTATATACTTTTGGCTGGAATCTAGTCACATGATCGTATTATCCTGCATAAGGATCCTAATAATGTAATCTGTGTTCTTTAAGGCAATATGCCTGGCTAAAATTTGTGGTTGCTTTGTTGAATTTATTTTTGAGGTAGGCTAATTTTCAAGCTGTCTTAGATTTTACTCTAGCTTCCACATATGAGAGAAAACATTCAGCCCTTAAGTCTCTGAGTTTGGGATGTTTCGCTCAGCATAATTTTTCCCATCTCCATCCATTTAGCTGCAAATGCCATGATATTGTTCTAATAGCAGAGTAGAATTCCATTGTATATATATACCAGTTTTTGAATCCACTTGTCCAGCAAGGGGAATTTGGGTTGATTCCATAGTTTAGCTGTAGTTAATTGAGCTGCTGTAAGCAGTAATAGTATGCCAATTCTAGCTCTTTGGGAAAAATACCCAGGAGTGGGATAACTGGGTCATAAGGTAGTTCTAACTCGAGGTTTGTAAGAAGTCTTAACACTGCTTTCCAGAGAGGCTGTACAAGCTTGCAGTCCTACCAACAGTGTGATAGTTTTCCTTTCTTCCCACAACCCCTTCAGCATCTGTTATTGTTTGTATTCTTCATTTTTGCTACTCTCACAGGAGAGAGGTGAAATCTCAGTGAAGTTTTGATTTGCGTTTCTTTGATTGCTAGTGATGTAGAACATTTTCTCGTATATTTATTGGCTTTTTGGACTTCCTTCATTGAGAAGTTTCTATTTAACTCCCTAGTCCACGTATTGATTGGATTATTTGAGGTTTTGGTGTTCCCTTTTTTGAGTTCTTTGTGTATTCTGGATATTAGCCCTGTGTGAGAGTTGTAGCAGGCAAAGATTTTCTCCTATTCGGTAGGTTCTGTCTTCACACTCATTACTAATTCTTTAGCTGTGCAGAAGTTTTTTAGTTTAATGACATCCCACTCATTGATTCTTGTCTTTAATTCTTGTGCTATGAAATCTTGTTAAGGAAGGCGGTGCGTACACCAATGCGGTGGATTGTTGATCCTACTTTTTCTTCTGACAATTGTATAGTTGCTGGTTTAATTTCCAGATCCTTGAACCATTTTGATTTGATTCTTGTGCAGGGTGAAAGGTAAGGATTCAATTTCAGTTTTCTGCACTTGGCTGTCCGGTTTGTCCAGCACCATTTGTTGAACAAGTGTGTTTCCTCCACACTATATTTCTGTCCCCTTTGTCAAATATCAGATGGTTAAAATCTTGTGGGTTTGTCTTGGTATTTTCTAGTCTGTTCCATCAGTCTTTATGTCTGTTTTGATACCATTACCATGTTAGTTTTGTTACTGTAGTCCTATAGTATAATTTCACTATAATATAGTATAATTTCCCCTCCTGCTTCCTTTTTCTTGCTGAGTAATGGTTTGGATATTCTGGGTCTTCTGTAATTCCAAGTGAATTTAAGAATTGCTTTTTCTATATTCTTGAAGAATGTCATTGGCATCTTCATGGGGATTGCATTGACTCTATTCAGGGCTTTCAGCAGAATGGCCACTTTGATGATATTGATTCTGCCTCCCCAAGAACATGGAATGTTTTTCCATCTACTCAGATCTTCTGCTCTTTCTTTCTTTCTTTCTTTTTTCTTTTTTTGGTTAATGTTTGATAGTTTTCATTGTAGATATCCTTTATATCCTCTGTTAGATTGATGCCCAAGTATTTTATTCTTTTTGAGGTTATTGTGAATGGGACGAATTTCCTGTTTTCTCCTTCAGCAGAATTGTTCCTGGAGTATAGGAAAGCTATTGATTTATGAGTGTTGATCTTATAACCTGCCACTTCATTGAACTCATTTATAAGCTCTAGAAGTCTTCTGGTGGAGCTTATTGGGTCTTCCAGGTATAGGATCATGTCATCAGTAAATAGAGATAGCTTGACTTCCATTTTTCCTATTTGAATTCCTTTGATTTCCTTCTTTTGTCTGATAGCTCTGGGAAGGCTTTCAAGGACTATAATGAATAAGAGTGGTGAGAGTGGAAAACCTCCTGTTGTTCCTGAATTTAGTAGGAATGCTTTCAGTCTTTCTCAAGTATAGTGTTGGCTGTGGCTTTGTTCATAAATGGCTCTTACAAAATTATAGTATCTTTCTTTGATCCCTATCTTCTCCAGAATTTTGAGCATAAATGGGTGTTGAATTTTATCGAAGTCCTTTTCAGCATCAGTTGAGATGATCATATGATTTTTATGTTTACTTTTGTTTATATGATGAATTACATTTATTGATTTGCATATGTTGAACCAGACTTGCATCCTCGGAATAAATCCCATTTAATTTTGTTGTGTTATCTTTTTGTTGTGGTTTTGGATGCAGTTAAATAGGATTTTATTAAGGATTTTTGCATCTGTGTTCATCAGGAAATTTGGTTTGTAATTTTCTTGATGTGTTTTTGTTGGGTTTTGGTATCAGTTATATTTGGTTCATAAAAAGTATTTTGGAGCGTTCAGTCTCTTTCAATTTCAAGGAATAGCTTTCTGAGAAGACATGTCAATTCCTCTGTTAAGGTCTGGTAGAACTCTGCTGAGAATCCATCAGGTCCTGGGCTTTTCATTTTTGGAAGGCTTTTGATTACTGTTTCTGTTTTGCTTCCTGAGATTGATTGGTTTAGATTTTCATTGTCCTTAAGTGTTATTTTGGGAATGTTGTATGTGGCTAGGTATTTGTCCACTTCTTCCAGGTTATCAAAATAAGTTCTGATAATCTTCTCTATTTCTTTTGAGTTAGTGGTGATATCTCTATTTTTGTCTTTGATTTTGTTGATTTGCTTCACTTCACTCTTCCTTTTGATGAAGTTGGCCAAGGGACTGTTGATCTTACCTATTTTTTCAAAGAACGTGTGATGGAGATTCCTGATCACAAACTCTGCCAGGAGTTGGGCATACATTGGGGTTCGGGGATGGAGGATCTCTATTAGAGAGTGGCAGGAGCAGTAGGGAGTGTCCTCCAGGTTACACAGTCCTCAGGGTGGGCAGACAGAACACTGGGGTCCCGGAGCTCTCAGCTGTTTGATGGTGCAACACTGTGGGGACCTACCTGAGGTCCTGGTTCTTGGAGCACCAGTTTGGACCGCCCATTGGGAGGAGTCAAAATGTCTACCTGCCCCCTTGTCTGCTGCCAAATTGGGGGTAGTCTAAGTTGTGTGCGTTAACGCAGTCCCTGGGTTCCCCGGTGGAATGCTGCACGCACATTTCTGATATCAGAGATTACCCTTCCAAATTGCCCTTCCTCTATTTAGGTACCCTGTTCCTTATATTCTGTGCCAATTCAGCCGCCCACTGGCTGGGTGGTGGTCCTTGCAGCTAGCGCTGCTTGATCTTTGTTTGGATTTTCTTTTACACTTAGTTTATCCAAGCCTCTGCCTCTCTAAATTTCCTTGCTTGAATACACATGATTTTAGGCAGAAATTTTGCCATTTACCCACTTCACAGAAAACCACTTCTCCCACCATTGGCATTCCGCTTCATGGAAAGATTTTTCATGCAGCCCTTCTACTGGTTGCCATCTTTGGACCACCCATGTATTTTTGTTATATATCATTTGGAACAATTCTGTTCTGCTTTGCACTGTTTATTAAATTTCTAGTGTTATCAGTTTCATTATAAACAATTTTCCCAGAAGTCCATTAATTTGAGTAATAACTTGTGATTTGAACCCTTATGTCATGTTAATTGCATAGTATTTTGTGAATATGCTGTGATGTTAATAAGTGCATTGCAAGTTTTTCAGATGGAGCTTTTTGGATATAAGTATATTGTTTCAGTTTCTATATGAACTGGTAAGAATTCAGCAAAAGCTCAACCAAACAGTTTTGTATATAGTCCTTTCACCCTGTTTTAGCAATCAGAACAAGATTATAGTTTACAGATGATATTTTGAATGTCATATAGTGATGACATATATTTTCCTGGTTAGCTCAATATGATATGCAGTTTTGAATGCCATGTCATGCTGACATGCAAAATCTAAAAACCATTGTTTCTTAGGGGGCTTTCAAGAGTGATAGTATCATGTATTTTGATGAAAAGTCTTGGACGTTATTGTAGTTCTATGACAAGTTGCTTAAAATTTTAAATATTATCTAACCTTCAGAAATCTAAAAATTTTATGTAGATGTCACTTTTTCTTACAGTTCACATGTATATTGCTATGAAAATTGACAAAAATATGATAAGTGTAAATTATATCTAAAGAAATAGTATGGTAGGTGAATCAGTAAATAGACTAAGGTTTAAAAACTTGATGTTTGATCCTACCCCCATGCATGTCAAGCTAACCTTCAAGTATAAAATAGTAGTATTTATACCCAACAATACCTTGTTGTGTTTTATAAGATCCCCTCACAATAAGACCTGTGAAAATTTTTTAAAATTATAAAACACATCTCATAAAATCAAGATCTCATTTTCAGTATTTGAGTTTTAAAAGGAAAGATATAAACTTCAAGCATAGTGAAAAAAAAATTTTTAACCTAACAACCCTTGAGGAATGATTTTTGTTCTTTCGTTACTTTCCTGGATCTTAATCATCTGCTGGTTGGCTTAAAGCCCAATAAATCAATGCATACCTACACACTAATGTTCTTCCTTCTCTTTGATATTTATTTGTGAAACTAACCTGGTTTGTTATATTAGTTGCCTATTTTTCTTTTTAAATTAAGGTGTCTCATGTCTGTTTTCTGACAGATCTCTGCTTAGTATCTTACATGCTGCTCAAGCCTAACATGTCTTGTTACCTCTGCATTCTTATATATGTGTAATTACATACCTTTCTTCCACCATCAGTCAACATTTTGTTTCAAGGCTTCAATCCGGTATCCAACCTGTAGCTAGGGTTTCTGTTCCTATGAATTCTACTGCTAAAGTTATATCTTGTATGTTTTTATTTGTCTGTATGCAGCAACCCTAGACAGATCCTCATTGTTTCTTGTGTAGAACAGTGCCTAGGAAGGTATCCTGCTCATCCATGTTATCTAATCCTCTAGTCTCAGTTACCTCAGTTCATTGTTTAGTAGGTGGCAAGAGACATCTTATTTCAAATCCAAATTAGATCTTGTTACTCCTGCTTAAAATGTTAGTTGCTTATTTTTGCCCTTAAATAAAATCTAAATTGCTTATTATGGCATTCAAAGATTGCCCTGATCTAACCTCTGTCAAGTTCTTCCATTCCGTCTTCTATCATTTTTCCTAACACTGATCCTCATTTTTTGTAGATTGCATCATGCTTTTTCTTATCTGGGACCTTTTGACTACATTGTTTCTACTATTCTCATAGCTACTTCATGTCGTTGTTTAAGTGTTATCCTTTCAGTAAAGAACCCTCTGCTATTTAATTTTTCTAAAATAGGTTTATGTTCTTCCTGCAGGATTCCCTTCCTTATGACCTGTTTCCTTGTCCTCATAAATCTTAACATGTTTTTCTTTTGTTTCTGTCTCTTCTTCTAGAATGTATGTCATAGGCCTTATCTGACTTTCTTTTGTATTTGCAGAATCTAATAACCATTTCTGACATTGAGCAAATATGCCTTAAGTAGTTGTTACATAAATGAGTGAAAAGTTTTTCTATGTTGTTATTTTTATTTGGCAACAGACAAATCACATTGCTTAATCACTTCCTCTTTAATTGATTTAAATTGATTTCCTTTCACTTATCATGTTTCTGTCAGAGTTTCCTGAGATTCACTGAACTTTCAGGACAAGTTCACAACTTTTGCTATATTTTCATTGGTGTACATTATCTTTCAGTATATTCCTATTTAGAAATTTTTAAATATCATTAAAAATACTGAATTATGATAAGAACAATTCAAGTTTGGTCGAAGATATTGAGGTAAATTTTTTTTCAGTCAGGCATTAAAATGCTGAATTCCTGCAGTACTCTGATTTCTGTGTTAAGTGCTTTGGAAAATTGCAAGTAGTGTATGACATAAGTTCTACATGATGAAGTTTAAGTACTAACTGGAAGGTAAAATATGCACTGAAATGTGTTTTTTTCTGGAACTGAGGAATATCCTTAAAATTTTGAGCTTCACCTGGTCCCTGATGTAAATGGATGATATAAGACTTGAAGGTATTAATTAATATGGAGATTTATAGGCCAGAATTATGTGGCCTGACAATGAGTGTTGGGAGTTGGAAGGATGTGGTCTTTCTAGAATCACTCAAGTTGTATTATTCCAATTTTGCAACATATGTATATGCATTAGGCACAAGTTTTAGATCCATTGATCAAGTGTGCAAAATATAACTATATTTTCTGTAGCAGATTATAGAACTTAATTTATCTTTGATACTATATTCTGTTGTGTTAAGAAGATGAAGTAATGCAAGGTCAGTGTTGTTTATCTGATAATAGGAAAGATTTTGACTCTGTTGTCTGGCTCCTGAGGCATTATCCCCTCTCCCAGGGAATGAAAGTGGAATGCTAGAAGTGGATTCTCAGTCACTCATTCTCTTCATCTCTGAATATGTGAAGAAAGGGTGAAGAAATAAAAACTAAATGATTCATTCAGTAAATACTTACAATTATATACTTAATGGGTGCCTAAACTGATTGTAGCTGTATATGTCTACTGAAATCAACAAACAATAGTATGAAACTTTAGGCCTGGAGTATTTCCTTGGATTGTTAAGAGCCCCCAGTAAGGAATCAAGTAACAGAACTTACGTTTTCTACTCTCCTCTTAAAGGACAAATAAGCCCTTACCACAATGCCCTAGTAAATGTACACTGATTAAAATTTTCGAGTTTATAATAAATAAGATACACTTTTCTTTCCCTTCTCTCTTCAAAAGAAGTAAAAATGTGAACTTTCAAATTTTAGTAGTAATTTGATTAAAATGTTCTTTATTTATATTTTTTGTATTCCCATATTTAGCTTATCTTCTGTTTCTTTCCAAACCCCCTAAGTAACTAAAGACCAAAGTTTACGTTGGACCTTAATTACAAAGGAAAAAAGTGTGTGCAATGTGCCCATGAAGCATGAATGTCAAGTATTGACACCAGTTTTATAGTTTTACATAAAAATCAGTTTCATTGTATGACAGACACATTTTGAATGCTTTGATATTTTTTGTTCTTGATTTATTTATTCAGAAATTTATTTGTTGAACAATCATACAATCTTTTAATGAAATTATATATATATATATTCTGAAGATTAGATTTATCCCCAAGAGTGCCCCCCCAATTACCCACCCTTATCCCTCCCCACCCCTTCCCAAAACATCTCTAAAAATATATTAGGTTATATAACATTACACCTTATCCGGATTTAAAGCATGATAATAGACCTCCTTTCTCAATGGCCAGGATGTAGTTCCAGCCTGCACAGATGAGTGAAGACATTCAACGCTTGGTACTCTGGTTTATGCTGGTTTTACTCAGCATAATTTCTTCCATATCCATTCCATTTACCTTCAAAGGCTGCAATATCATTGTTTCTAATTGGTGTGTAAAATTCCATGGTGTATATGTACCACAGGTTTTGGACCCATTCATCCAGTGAGGGACAGCTGGGTTGTTTCCATAATTTAGCTATTGTAAATTGAACTGCTATGAACATAGATATTGTTGTGTCACTATAATGTCCTGATTCTAAATCCCCTGGAAAGATACCCAGGAGTGTAATAGCAGGGTCGTATGGTGGGCTCATCCCTAGTTTTTTGAGGATACTCAACACTGCTTTCCAGAGGGGCTGTACCAATCTGCAGCGCCACCAACAGTGTGCTAGCGTACCTATCTCTCCACAACCCCTCCAGCATCTATTATTGTTTATTTTCTTCATTTTTAGCATTCTGACTGGCGTAAGGTGATATCTTAATATAGTTTTCATTTGCGTTTCTCTGATTACTAGTGATTTAGAGCACTTTCTCATGTATTCATTGACTTGGTCAATGTCCACTGTAGGGAAGTTTCTATTTAGCTCTTTGGTGCATTTATTAATTGAATTGTTTGTGTTTTTGTAGTTGAGGTTTTTGAGGATTTTGTAGATTCTGGATATGAGCCCCCTGTCAGAGGAATCACAGTCCATGATTCTCTCCAGTTCTGTAGGAAACCTCTTGACTATTTTGATTATTTCCTTGCCATTGCAAAAGCTTTTTAGCTTTATGGCATCCCATTCAGTGATTTTTTACTTTACTTCCTTCACTTTAGGAGACATGTTGAGAAAGTCTTTGCCTGTTCCCAAATGTTGAAGTGTTGGACCTAATTTGTCTTCCATCAGTTGCAAGGTAGCTAGTTTAATTCCTAGCTCCTTGATCCATTGTGATTTGATTCTCATGCAAGGAGAAAGATTCGAGTCTAATTTCAACTTTCTGCAAGTGGCTAACCAGTTTGTCCAGCACCATTTCTTGAAAATGCTGTCTCTCCTCCATGTAATATTTCCCACCTTTGTCATTAATCAGATGTTTTAACAATTGTGGGTTTGTTTCAGGGTCTTCTATTCTCTTCTTTCCTGTCTTGATACCAGTACCATGCTGTCTTTGTTACTACGGCTCTGTAGTATAGTTTTAGATCTGGTATGGCAAAACTGCCTGTTTCGTCTTTCTTGCTTAATAGTGTTTTGGCATTTCTGGGTTTCTTGTTGTTCCAAATGAATTTGAGAATTGCTTTTTCTATGTCTGTAAAGAATGCCATAGGTATCTTTATAGGGATAGCATTAAATCTCTATAAAGCTCTTGGTAGAATGGCCATTTTTATTGTATCAATTCTGCCTAACCAGGAAAGAGCATGGGACATCTTCCTATCTTCTTAGGTCATCTTGGATTTCATTCTTCAATGTCCGATAATTTTCATTATAGAGATCTTTGATTTCCTTTGTAAGGTTAATTTCCAGGTATTTTTTTTTGAAGATATTGTGAATGGGACTGATTTCCTGATTTCTTCATCAGTCCTATTATTATTAGTGTATAGGAAAGCTATTGAGTTATCGGTGTTTATCTTGTAACCTGCCACTTTGCTAAATCTGTTTATAAGTTCAAGCAGTTTACTGATGGAGTTGTTTGGATCTTCCACATACCGGATCATGTTGTCAGCAAAAAGAGAGAGTTTGACTTCCTCTCTTTCTATTTTTATCCCTTTGATTTCTTTCTCTTGCCTAATTGCTTCAGCTAGGGTCTCAAGAACAATATTGAATAAAAGTGGTGAGAGTAGACAGCCTTGTGTTGTTCCCGATTTTAGTGGAAATGCTTTCAGCTTTTCTCCATTTAGTATTATACTAGCTGAGGGTTTAGCATATATAACCTTACATAGTTCAGAAATGATCCTTTGAACCCTATCTTCTCTAGAGTTTTGAACATAAAAGTGTGCTGGATTTTATCAAAGTCCTTTTCTGCATCCAATGAGATGATCATATGGTTTTTATCCTTGATTCTGTTTAAGTGGTGAATTACGTTAATTGTTTTGGGTATGTTGAACCACCCTTGCATTCCTGGGATGAAGCCCACTTGATCATGATGGATTATCTTCTTGCTAAGTTTTTGCATATGGTTTGCTAGGACTTTATTAAGGATTTTTGCATCCAAGTTCATCAGGGATATTGTTCTGTGGTTTTCTTTTTTTGATGTATTCTTATCGGGTTTTGGTATCAGAGTTATGGTTGCTTCATAAAAAGTGGATGGGAGCATTCCCTCCTTTTCAATTTCTTGAAATAACTTAAAAAGGAAAGGCATTAGTTCCTTCTCAAAAGTGTGGTAAAAATCAGGTCCTGGGCTTTTCTTCTTTGGTAGACTTTTAATTGCAATATGGATCTCAGTGCCTGTGATTGGGCTATTTATGAATTCTATATCATCCTGAGTCAATTTAGGGATGTTGTATATGTCAAGAAATTTATCCATTTCTTCCAAATTATCAAGTTTGGAGGAGTATAGGTTTTCAAAATATGATCTTATGATTTGTTGAATTTCTGTGGGATCAGTGGTGATCGCTCCCTTTTCATTGGCAATTTAATTGATTTGCTTCATTTCTCTCCTTCTTTTGGTTAGATTTACTAGGGGTTTATCTATCTTGCTTATCTTTTCCAAAGTAGCATCTCTTTGATTTATCAATTCTTTTTATGGTTTTTTTTGTTCTGAATTTCATTGATTTCAGCTCTGATCTTGATTATTTTCTGACTTCTTCTGGCTTTGGGGTTAGATTGATTATTTCCTGATTTCTTCTGGCTTTGGGGTTAGATTGTTCTTCCTTTTGAAGGGCTTTGAGATATGGAGCATAAGCTTATTTGTTTGGGATCTCTCTTCATTTTTAATGTGGGCACTCAGTGCTATGAATTTTCCCCTTAGAAAAGCTTTCATGCTGCCCTAGAGGTTTCGATATATTGTGTCTTCATTTTCATTCTCTTACAAGAATTTTTGGATTACTACTTTTATGTCTTCTTGGATCCATTCTTCATTTAATAGAGTAGTATTCAATCTCCATGAATATGTGTGTTTTCTGTTATGATTTTTACTGTTGACTGCTAGGGTCATAGCATTGTGGTCTGAAAGGATACACAGAATAATGTCTGTTTTTTTATATTTGCTGAGATTATCTTTATGAACCAGAATATGATCTATTTTGGCAAAGGATCAATGTGCTCAGAGAAGGTCTATTCTGCTAACTTGGGATGGAAAAGTCTGTATATGTCTATTAAGTCCATTTGGTTTATGGAGTTATTTAGGCTGGTGATTTCTTTCTTTATTTTTCTGTTTGATGATCTGTCTAATGGTGACAGCGGAGTGTTGAAATCTCCCAGTATTATTGTATTGAGGTCCATGAGTGGTTTGATGTCATGAAGTAATTTATTCACATAGTTGGGTGCACCATTGTTTGGAGAGTAAATATTAACAATGGTTATTCCTGTTGAAGGGTTCCTTTTAGTACTAAGTAGTGGCCTTTATCTCTTTTGATTGATTTATGTTTAAAATTTAGTTTGTCGGATGTAAGTATAGCGACACCAGCTTGTTTTCTTGGGCCTTACACATGGTAGATTTTTTCCCATCCTTTTACCCTTAATCTGTTGATGTCATTGCCTCTTAGGTGAATTTCTTGTTAGCAGCATATGGTTGGATTTTGTTTTTTGATCCAGTCTGCAAGTCTGTGTCTTTTGAGTGCTGCATTTAGACCATTCACATTCAGTGTTAAAATAGAAGTGTGTAATTGATTCATAGTCATTGTGTCTTATTTAGCTAGTTCTGTTGTTGCCTTGGTTTATTAATGCTGGTTAATACTTTTATTGAATTTCTTCAGTTTGTAGCTTTTGGGTGTCAATTGCTTGTTCTTCTGTGAGGAGTGTTTCTTTGAGAATTCTTTGTAAGGCAAGTGTTCTGTTTATGCATGCTGCCAGCTTTGTCTTATCATGGAAAGTTCTTATTTCTCCATCAAATATGAACCTTAGTTTTGCCGGGTATAGAATTCTTGGCTGCATGTTATGGTCATTCAGACGTTGAAAGATGTATTTCCAAGACATTCTTACCTCCAGAATCTGGGTTGAAAAGTTACAGACAATTCTTATTGGTTTACCTCTGAATGTGATTTGGTGTTTCTCCCTTGCTGCTTTTAATATTGTTTCCTTGGTGTCCCTGTTATACATTTTGAATATGATGTGTCCTGGGGAGTTTTCATTTGATAGACCTATTGGGTGTCCTGTAAGCTTCCTGGATGAGCATGTATGATTCTGTTTTTATGTGAGAAAAATTTCATTAACAATTTCTTTGAGAATATTCCTCATACCATTGGTGCATGTATCAATTTCTTCCTGTATCCCAATTACTCTCAGATTATTTCTTCTCATTTCATCCCAAACATTTTAAAAGTTCTGGTCATGATCTCTTAGTTGTTTATCTTTTTTGACATCAGTGAGCTCTAGCTTGGTTAGTCTGTCCTGATTGTCAAATGTTCTTTCTTCAGTAGCAGAGGTTCTGTTTTTTGCTGAAGTTATTAGTCTATTATTAAATTCTTGCATGGTCCCTCTCATGTCATTGACTGCAAATTTTAGATCTCATACTTCCTTTTTGAGAATCGATTTCTTTAATGATAGAGTTTCTCAACTCTTGAGTTTTCTCATTTATTCCCTTCATTATCTCTTCTTTTCATTCGTTGTTTTCTTTTTGTTATCTGCTCATTGATAAATTGTTCTAGATTTTCATCCCAGTCCCTGGCCATGGCCCCCTTACTCGGGGAATTTTGGGATTGATGAGAACCTCTTCGAGTTTGATTTCTCATGTCTGAAGAGATTCTTCTCATTTATTTGACTGGTGAACCCTTTGTGGAAGCAGTACAAGATTTGGTTGTTCTTTTTCCTGTCCCCTCCCTTAAGGACTAAGCTGTTGGATTGGGACAACTGTCTAGACCCTTACTTGAAATGGGATTTTGTCAGGAAAATTGATTTCAGAAGACTGTCACCTTTACTGTGAACTGTTAGTTACCCTTACAGATTTCTAACACCTCATTCGCTAATAGAAAATTGTCAATATGTACAACCAAAGCTTACAATAAACAGTAGTAAATTAGTTATTTAGAACAGAGTATAATAGACTTTTGAATTCAGCCGTGCAACTAGTGGTAGTGATAATGTTTTCGGCAACACTAATAATTAACTATCACACATGTCAGAGTTCAAAAATAAACAAGTGTTATTCACATTAACAATCCCCGCGGTATTCGTTATGCAGCCTTAATAGTGGGGGGTTGCATGGAGTTAACTAATTGGGAGTTAGAGAGGGAAGTAATGCAGGTGAAATTTAGAGAGGAGGTTATATAGACCAATTGTGGACAGTGAAAAATTGGAGGAGGTAAAGGATTTGCTATTGAAAGAAAAAGAAATTTCTAAAAAGAAAAAATGGGAAAAGAAAATTTAAAAAAATAACTAAATATAAAATAAAGGAAGAAAGAAGAAAAGAAAATATGGATCCAAAGTAAGCTAGGATAGCTGTGTCCTAATATAGGAAGGGTAAAAGAGTTATTACTAATATTTGGGTGATCATTTAAGGGAAGAAATTCTCCCTGGTGAATTATTCTTGTCAGGCACAATATATTTCAAATACTACATGTACTGTCCAGAAACCTTCTTCTCAAGAATGAGGACAATGATAGACAGGATAGATAAGAGGGAATAAGAGAGACAATAAATAGAGAGAAAAAAAGAATCTTAAAAACAGCTAATCTAAACAGGAAAACATGTTATTATTACTCTTTTCCCTAAAAGAAGAACGAAAAAAGATAGAAAAAAAATGGAAGAGTGGGAGAAAAACGCCCCCAGAAATTGGAAGGGCAGGGCAACAAAAACAACTGGTATTTTTATTTATCGAAGAACCAATAAACTTTTCCAGTTATCACGTTAGTACACATCTAAAACATGCAAGCAACTACAACAACAAAAAAATAAAAAATAAAAAAGGGAGGTTGAAAGACAAAAAATTCTTAATAATGAAAACTTGGAAGTATAGTCAGAAAGGTTATCTCTGATCCCTTTGGGAGGAGTTGTTCACTGTCTATCTGCTTAAGAGGGGCAGGGTCACTCAGGACTTTCAGGGGATCTGAAAGTCAGAAGTCTTATGTTTTCAGTGCTCCATCTGCTGGTGATCTGACACTGACTCCCGAGATGTTAGAGTTGGGGCAAGAGATTCTCTGGGCTAAACTTGAAATGTCTTTCTAGCTGGTATGGTGGCTAGTGCTAAGCAATGTTCCCCTTTACTCCACTAACCCAAAGCCCCTATGGAAAGTGGAATCTGGGGCTTTCTCAAGCCTTCTCTTCCCAATTCAGCCTGTGGACTGTGGCCGACCCCAGATGCAGCTTTAAGAGCCTGCTTCACAGTCCTATGGAGCACTGGCCTCAGTTGGGGAGAAAGGGAAACTCTCAGGCTTAAAATGAAGGCTCGGGTCAGGAGCCACTGTACCTGCCCAGTTGCCTCCACCTGGCAGCTTGCTTCAGTAGGTTTTCCTGTATGTAGCTTCCAGACACTGATCTCGCCTCCAGATGGAGTGTAAGCATGGGGTGTGACTGGAATAGCATTAATTTTAAAGCACAGTGGCTTCTCCTTGTCGATGTGTTCCCAAGCTGTTAGTCTCCTCCCCTCCTCCTGGGCATAATGTAAACAAAGGCGGCTGGGAGCGCCCCGCTGCCTCCCAGCTGGGACTGAAAAAAAATCCACTCATTTTTCCCAAGTTTCTGCTTCTCAAATCCACTGAGCAAATTAGGACTGCGGTTTCAAGATGCTAATTCCTCAAACGCACCTATTTTCCATCCCATCTCGGAGCCGCTGGGGAAGCTGCCCTCTCTTCAGATTGCCATCTTGATGTCTTCCATAATTTGATATTTTTAATGAACCTTAGTTCTGAATGTAAAATATTACCAACCTGTCAAGAGTTGCAGCTACAAGCAAAAGATATCCTCTTCTAACATAAAAATTCTTGATGCTTTTCCAAGGTCTTTTTATGCTGTCTGAAAGTAATTTAACTCCTTTTCTCCCTGTAGTTTCATTTCTCATGTTGGTAGTATTGGTTGTGGGTATATAGACACTGAGAAAGTTATGAAAGTTCAAACTTGTCACTGTTTTATTTTGAAATTGAGGTTAGAGTGAAAGAAATTTATGGCTCAATGAAGTAATGTGTTAATCTGTATAGAGTTTGAAGGGTAGAGTCTAGAGGCATTCATATCTATGCTTATATAACAAGGTCATGTTAATCTCTGAGCACAGACTCTCCCATCTGCTGTCGTTCCCTTCTCTACTCCTTTTCCTGTCTGTTTCTTTTTGTTTCACTTTCTTCTTTTCTCCTTTGTAGGCTGCTGTATTCCTGCCCTTCCTCATGGTTTTCCAGTGACATTCAGATAGCTTTAATCATTTTAACATCTGAAAAAGTTTTGGATAGGAAAACTGTAATCTAAATAGCTGAAGTAATTTTTAGATCACATACTTTGATTAGTAATGTAAAAAACAACGTGAGACCTAGGTCGATGAGACTTTTATTTAACTATATTAATCCCACTAGTATCTGAACAGATTTTTGTTTTTGTTTTAAATTTCAATGTTCCCACTTGTACATATAAGCTCCATGAGGACTAGGATTCTTTGTATTTTGCATAACACAATCCCTAGTTCCTACATAAATCCTAAATTATAATAGATGCTCCATAAATAGGTTTTAAATAAATTTTTGCATCATGAAATTATGGGATTTTTTTCTTCCCTTCTTCCGCCTCCTTTTCCTCCCTCACATCTAAATTTTTTGTGGACTACATTTTCTGATTTCTCTTCTAATAGAATATATTGTTTATCTTAGAAATATGCCATACAACAAGAAATACCCTTAAGCCCATAAACAGTTAACACTTTATTCTAGCTTTTGATAATATCTCTGTGAATAAAAGATAATGAGATGTGACGCTACATAACACTCTGTGTCAGGTCTACTTCTTCTGAGGGATTTACCCTTCTTTCAGATTCTTTCCTGAAGACTTGGAAAGTATACCCTTTTAAGATAGATTGGTGTTCACCACTCAGGTTTATGCCTTCTGCAAAAGTATGATGGATCAACTCTTTTTCCTGCTTCAGTTTCTACTGACAGCCCTATTTTCTTTAAAGTGTATGACAGATGATAAGACCTAGAACTGAAGGGGCATAATTGTGAGAATAATTTAACATGACAACTGAATTATCACTGCTGACCAAACTTTTTAATTTTTGTTCTTATTAGTGCATTGTAATTGTACATGATTGTATTCATTTTGACATTCATAAATGCATATAGCATAATTTGGTCCATTTCATTCCCAGTACTACCCAATTCACTCCATGCATCCTTCGCCTCATTCTCTCCCTATACTGTGTTGGCTTTCCTTCTCTTAATTTCGTTTTTTAAAAGTGGTGCATTATAGTTATACATAAAAGTGGAATTGACTGTGATGTAGTCATATACACACACAGCAAAATTGGTCATTTTCATTCTGCTGTTCCTTCCCTTTCCTCTCCTTCCTCCCGGTCCCTCCGTCTCCTTCCTCTACTCCACTGTTCTCCCTTCTGTTTTCCTGAGATCCCCTTTTAAAATTCCTTATTTCTCTCTAGCACATAAGAGAACATTTGACCTTCAGCTTTCTGAGTCTGGCTTATATCATGTAGAATGATGTTCTCTTGTTCTATCCATTTACCAGCAAATGACATAAATTCATTGTGCTTTGTGGTTGAGTAAAACTTCATTATGTATAGACACCAAATTTTCTTTATCCGTTTGTCTATTGAAGAACACCTAAGCTGGTTCCCTAACTTGGCTGTTATAAACTATGCTGCTGTAAACATTGACGTGCTGTATCATTGTAGTATGCTATTTGAGTTCTTTTGGATAAATACCAAGGAGATTTAATAAATAGCAAAATAACAAATAGGTCATATGATCGTTCCTTTTCTGGTCTTTTGACGGATCTTCATACTGCTTTACACACTGGTTGTACTAATTTGCAGTCGCATCAACAGTGCATGAGTGTACCTTTTCCCCACATCCTTACCAGCCTTGTTCTAGTATTTGGAGCTGATTACCTTTGCGATGCTTGAATTTTAAGAATACAAGCTGTTTGGTATTGAATATTAACATTTTGTTCCATTGGTTTATATATATTAATAGGATATTAGAATTAATCATTTAACCACTGACATCATTACTCAAACCTTCAAAATAAGAGTAGACATTTTGACATACTGACTTTGAGTAATTATTACTAGGTTTGAGTTCTACCTGAAAATATAAAGGAATGCTTTGGTATAAATCGTTCATTGAAATTTAGAATAAAAAATATGGTTACTTGGGCTGACGTGGTAGCTCACTGGTTATGGCGCTTGCCCAGCACGCACAAGTACATGGGTTCAAACTCAAGAACCCATGTACACAACTAAGTGTCAGAGCCATGAAAGCCATGAGAAAAATTCAATAAAATTAATTCTCTCTCTCTCTCTCTCTCACTGTCCTTTTCTCTTAAAAATTGTGTGTGTGTGTGTGTTTATAGTTACTTAATTTTGTGGTTCAGAAATTTTGTCTTTATGCCTTTTCAGTCCATTTTAGCCAATTGGTGACATATTAATAAATATGTACAAAGATTATCACTGTAATAGTAAATATAGTTGGGCATAAACCAGACTGTCTCCAAAATGCAGCCATTAACCAGTATTCTTATTACTATAGCTTATCACTGTGTTCAACTGCTACTTCATATGATACTATGAAGAATTATATGTTACATATCATTCTGTTAGAATTTTGTCAAATTATAGAGACAGGACCAAATCTAATGATGGGAAATCAGTGGCCATTTCTCAGAGGAAGTGTGTTTTAAGATAGAATTAATCATTTGAATTTGATTGAAAAGGAATACAAGTCCTTTCTGTACATAATGATTTGTTAAGTTTTAATCATTGTTCCATATAATTTAGTGCTGTGTTAAGTATGGCAACATTTAAACTGATAAGCATTCTTAATATGAAATACAAGCACTATTGGCTTGTTTCATTATTTATTTATTTATTGTGGTGTTGATCAGGAACCTGACCCTTAGATTTATTTATTTTTTATATTTTATTTGTTTATTTATTTATTTATTTATTCGTTAAACATGGTCTTACAATTAGGAGGGATTCATCATCAAACAATCAAGAACAAAAGTATAATGACAGAACAACCCAAGGCAGGTGCCATTCAATGGTTCCCCCCCTTGGGTCCCCAGTTCCCCTCTGATTAGATTCCCCCATACTGCCTCCTTCCAGTCTCCTTCATATCCTTATTCCCTTACCTCCTTCCTACATTCCCCAGCATCCTAGGCAAGATTCCCTATGATTATGTAAAAATTCATACATGTTGAGGTAATTGTTACGTTAGCCATCTAACCTAGCCATCATACTGTTTCCCTCTTGTACTTTTGCTTCCACAAATGAGAGAAAATATTCAGCCCTTGAGTCTCTGAGTTCGGAATATTTCACTTAGCATAATTTTTTCTATCTCCATCCATTTGGCTGCAAATGCCATAGGATCATTTTCTCTAATAGCTCAGTAGTATTCCATTATATATATGTACCAAAGTTTTTGAATCCACTCATGAAGTGAGGGGCATCTAGTTTGGTTCCATAATTTAGCTATTGTAAATTAAGCTGCTATAACCATTGAAGAAGCTGTATCTCTATAATATGCCGATACTAGCTCTTTTGGGAAGATACCCAGGTATGGGATAGCTGTGACTCTTAGATTTAAATGCTTTTCCAAAATCATCCAGAAAATGGTACAGGCAAAAATACAAACCCATGTTGACTCCAATTGTAGTACATTTTCTAGGGTATAAAAATAAAAGAATAATAATGTACAGTGGAACATCGCTATGTAATAATTCATTATATTATTTTAACAAAAAATATTTGGACCTCAAAATTATTTACTCCTAAAAACAAAAATGAAATAAGTAGAACTGAAATCAGGCTACCATGTTAAATATAGGTTTTGTATATCTCCAGTGGGAACAAATAAATGTGATGTTTTCTGACATATTTATGGTACCATGACCCTTTGATTGAACTAGAAATCTTTATACAGATTTTGAATAATAGAAGAGGCAGTATAGTTAACAGAACAGACTGAAAACATACTACATAAATTAATATCCTTGTTTTGCCGTCTACTACCTTGTCACTTAGGATATGTTAGTTATCCTCTTTGTGATCTGCTTACTTATATGAATGTTAACATTATATGAGTGAGCATAATATACTGCATTTCTTGTGGATTATTTTGAGATTTAAATGGGTGATTATTTCTAAAGTACTTATTCCAGTGCCGGGCTTGTATTAGGTGGTGTAGAGATATCAATGAAATAAAGTATGGAGTGGCAGAGTTTTATGAAATATGCTACCTATAAAATATGCCTAAGTACAGAAAATGTCTTCCCCCCCACAATGGAATTCTCCTGTTTTTTAAAACATGATGGTTTAAAAGTAGTATAGTTAAAACACTGTACTTTGTATTTCTTCCAATAGTCAGATTGAGTTATTTTATGAGAAATTTTAATGATAAATTGTTTATTTTACTTATTTGGATAGCAGTTTTAAGCCACTTGCAGATTTTGAGGCCTCCAAAGTTTTTATTAGATTTTATATCAGAATAAGGCATTTCAGTAAGCTTGTGGCTGCATTAGTACTGAAAATATGGCTTTAGAGTCATGAAATAGTGCCCTTTTTACATTTCATAGGTATTGAATGGATTTATTTCAAATTGTATCAGTAACAACAGCATTTAACTTCCACTCATTTTGTATCAGTTTTAAAAATTTGGCTATAAGTGAAGCAAAAATCTTTAGTGTTTGTTATTTTAAAGAGAGTTAAAATTTCAACTGCTTGTTAAGCCAGTTATTTAAATTGGTAGAGATCTATAGTAAGTTTAGGTAGCCATTTAGTGCTAATAACTGCCAACATACAAAAAGAAAGCATGGAAATCAAAATAAGTACAAAGTAAATTAAACTGTGTTTATAAATTGTAGTATGTAATAGTTATAAAACTCTTCATACTGGAAGATACATAGGAGAGAGTTAAATGCCCATTCTTATTTACCCCTTATCAATTCCATTATACCGTGCTCAGAGATACCTTCCATCAAGGCTTCCATTTTGTTCTTCTGTAACTTTTTCTATATACTGGCAGATAGGTACTCATATTTACATGCTACTTTAAAAATATATTTATATTATGCAATGTGTTTCTTGAGGATTTTCCACTTAATATATAAAATATGTTTTGTCATAAATTATTTGGGTGTTGTTAACCACTGAGCCACATCCCCAATCCATTTTATTGTTGTTCTCTTTTTTTTATGATACCAGGTCTTGCTAAGTTTCATAGTGCCTTACTCAATTGTTCTGGTTGGTTTGAACTTGTGATCCTCTTGTCTTAGCCTCCTGAGCCACTAGAGTGGTAGGTATGTACCACAGTGCCTGACTTTTTATTATACCTTTATCTGTACCTCATCTTAAATGACTAAATACTAATCTGTATTACACATATTTCAAAAAATCAACCTTACTGTGTTTTTTGATGGACAAAGAATTGTTTGGCATTTTCCCTTTCCCCGCCTGCTACACTTTCTTTCTCTCTTCTCCCTCCCTTCTTTATTTTATTATTAGATGAACATGTAAATAGAGATACAGTTGAGGGGGAAACATTATCAAAACATTAGCAATCAATGGATATAAACTTTGTTATCCATGGGAAATGCCAAAACATGGATAACCACCTTGGGTTTTACTTGTTCCAGTTTCCCCAGGAGAACTCATGTGTTAAATGGGTAGCTCATGGAGGAATGACATCGGCTTCTGGGATGGTTCCCCCATCTTCCCAATCTCCAGATTCCTATGATTTCTTCATATACCCTCCCCCCTCCCCATCCTCCTCCCTACACTTCCAAGTATCCTAGACAGCCATCCCCCTGTTACTCTGGAAGTCATTCAATTTGAAGTTTAGTTAGGTTAGCCATCAGCCCTACTGCTTCCCCATATATGCTAGCATCAACAGATGAGAGAAACCATTCGGCCCTTGAGTCACTGAGCTTGGGAGACCTCACTAAGCATAATTCTATCCATCTCCATCCATTTGATTTCAAAAGCCATAATATCGTCCTCTCTAATGGCCAAATAGTATTCCATAGTATATATGTACCAAAGCTTTTGTATCCACTCGTCAAGTGAGGGGCATCTGGGTTGGTTCCATAATCTAGCTATAGTAAATTGAGCTGCTATAAACATTGATGAAGCCACATTGCTATAATACGCTGATTCTAAGTCTTTTGGGAGAATTCCCAGGAGTGGGATAGCTGGGTCGTAAGGTAGTTCCAGCCCTAATTTTTTGAGGATTCTCCATACAGCTTTCCATAGTGGCTGAACCAGTTTGCAGTCCCACCAGCAGTGTAATAGTGTTCCTCTTTTCCCACAGCCCCTCCAGCATCTGTCGTTGTTTGTATTCTTCATTTTTGCCACTCTAACAGGAGTAAGGTGGTATCTCATGGAAGTTTTGATTTGCATTTCCCTTATAACTAATGATGTAGAGCATTTTCTCATATATTTGTGGGCTTTCTGGACTTCCACTGGAGAGAAGTTCCTTTTGAGTTCCTTAGCCCATTTATGGATTGGATTATTTGTGATTTTGGAGTTTATTTTCTCTAGTTCCTTGTATATTCTGGATATTAGCCCTCTGTCTGAGGTGTAGCAGGCAAGGGTTTTCTCCCATTCTGTAGGTTCTCTCTTGATGCTATTGACTAGATCCTTAGCTGTGAAAAAACTTTTTAGTTTAATTGCATCCCATTCATTTATTCTTGATTTTACAGCTTGAGCCATGGGAGTTTTGTTAAGGAAGATACCGCCGACTCCTATGTCCTGTAGTGTTGACCCTATTTCTTTTTCTTGTAAGTTTAAAGTTGTTGGCTTAATGTGGGGGGCTGGGTTGTCCCCCGGGAGCCGATCAGGAGGAGGGTGAGTGCCGACTGCTGGAACCCGGGTCTCCCATCGTCCGGGGACCCCTTCCCTCCCAGCCGAGGAAACGAGGCAACCACACACAGCTGATGGCAGCTCAGAATCCGTTTATTACTAAGGCACACGGGTTTTTATAGAGGAGGAGGGGAGACAGCCAAGGAATCAATAATCCTTCTAAGGGAGTTGCCAGGTGTTATGTAGATTTCAGTACAGACAAAAGTTAGGAACATTCTGTAG
>PVKS010004300.1:0-94730 GCA_004027875.1 Aplodontia rufa | reverse complement strand
CCCAATCCGTATGCTCCCACGTTTAACTTGACAAACATGCAACTATTAGATCAGATCACTGTCTGTCCTCCCAGCCACCTGACTTTCCCCTTGAGTAAAATTTACATGTTATAGATTCCTCCTCCTTCAACATCAGAGTTAGACCCTCATGGGCTTAACTTATTCCATCTTACTGAGTATAGGGAATAAATTTAGGGATGGACATGGAAATTAAACAAAGCTGATGAGATGTTGGGAGAGATTTCCCAGGAATTTAAGAAAAAGCTGTGAAACACTGCATCATAGCAGCCAATTTTCCACCATAAAGAAAGCTGCTGGGTCTCCACAGAAAGCAGAGCAAAGAAACTATTGACCAAGGGAAATAGGGCTGGGCACTGGGTAAAACCTTACTTGAAGCTAGTATTGTTTTGAATTTCAAGTTATGTTGGCCAATTTTTACCCCTGTGGTACTGGAGATTGAATCCAGGACCTCACACATGCCAGGTACTCAAATATTTAAGTAAAATGTTAATAGGATTATTTAGCCCTTCTAATCAAGATATTCCTGACAGATACAATGACAAAAATGTTAAACAGTTCCAGGGTCAAGCCAGAAATCTGTGGGAAATTATAAACCACGTTCTAAGTTAATTCCAGATTGTTCATGCCTTCATTCACTCAACATATATTTGAGTACTATGCCAAGTACTACTCTAAGATGTTGCGGATGTAGTAAATGAGGAAAACAAATATCCTTTTGAAGGTTCCCATGGAGGGAGACATAATACATAGGTGTGTAGTATGTTAGAAAGCGATTATGGGAAAGGAATGCACAGGTAGACTAAAGGTTGAGGGAATTGCACTTTCAAATAGATGCTCAACATAGGCTTCATTGAAAAAAATGCTTTCCAATCAAGAGTAGGTTTTGGTGTGAGGGGCAAAGAGTAGAAGAAGCAGGAAGCTACTGCACAGTGCATTTAGACAGTGGCTCGTGACTGCATGGTGGCAATAGAAATGATGACAGAGATTAGATTCTGGGAAGATTTTTTAAATAGAGACAATAGGGCTTCCAGCTGCATTGCAAGTGTGTATTAAGACTTCAACGTTGGGGGCCTGAGGAACTAGAAGGATGAAGTTGCCATCAATTGAGAAAGGGAACAGATAGATGCAGGTGGAAAAGGTTTGTTCGGATGGCCCTGAGTTCAGTTTGGAAACACTGTCTGCAATATTCAAATAGATACACAAGTAGAGAGTCTGAAGAAGCAGTTGCATATAGTAGTCTGGAATTCAGGAAAGAAGACTGGACTAAAAATATGAATTCAGAAGTTGTGGGCATATACATAGTATTTTAAGTCACAGACTGGATGAAACAATGAAGGAAGTAATTATAGATGAGTAGATCCAAGTTCTGATTCATTTAATTAACTCACTGAATCCAGACAATAATCTTATGAAGTCAGTTGTTATTGTTATCCTAATTCTACAATCAAGGAAATGGAGGGTTAGAGATATTGAGATTATGCAGCAACCTGGCCAAGAACATAGATGCTGAACTGTTTATAAACATAAAAGTAATCAAGTTGAGTCTAAAACTCCACATAGTCCAACTCCAGAGTCTGTGTTCCCATTACCCAATACAGCTGCTGCCTACTCCTAACCAGCTGATATGTGTTTGGATTAGATACAAGAAGAACATTCAGGACCTAAGAGTGACCAAATGAGCTAAAAGAACTCGGTTCCCTGCCTCTAGTGTGAGACTGAGCTGCAAACACTAGGATGCAGCAAGACCAGGTTGCTTACTGGCCTCACACTTGGTCAGATTCTCTTGGGGACTTTGTTAAAAGATGCTGGATCCTAGGTGACCACTCCTATGCATTGATTTAGTTGATACTGAGTAGAGCTTGGGAATTTAAATTTTGACATAGTCTTAGAAAATTCTGAACCCCTTTTTGAGAAATACTACTGTAGGGAATCTACTTTAGCCTCTGTCCAATAACTCTCTACTCACAAAGACCGATAAAATTGGACTTTAATTCATCTGAGCTTCAACAACAGGATTGTGGTAGAAGAAAGGTACCTGTACAAGGACAGTGATTACAGCTGAGTTTGGAAAATCAGTTTGCTATTCTTTATAAAGCTCTTTAGACTTCTTTTGTCAAACTGATTTACTATTTATTTATTTAAAAGAGAGAGGGGGACAGTGAGAGAGAAAGAGCAAATCAATTTTATTTAGTTTTTCATGTGGCTTTCATTGCTCCAACACTTCGTTGTGTATGTAGTGCTGGGGTTCAAACCCATGTCCTTGTGCATGCCAGGAAAGTGCCATAACTGCTGAGCCATCGCTCAAGCCCTCAATTTCCTATTTAAAATTAATATTATTCTTTTATTGATTCATGTCAGTCAATGAAAAGGTCTTGAACTTTGTACAGCAAACAGTGGGTCCTCAGTAAATACTAACTGAAAAGTTAAGGTTATGTGAGAAGCTCATGTCTTGCATTTATCAGTGGAGACCCAAGCTTAGTCAGATATCTTTACAGAAAAGACAGTTGTAATCAAAGTGTAACAGCATTTAATTTAAGCTAGCTTTGCTAAGTTTACAAGAAACTGCTAAAGCACAGCTACAAATAAAGTGGTTTGCTATGAATATCCACTGATTTTTTTTTTTTTTTTTTTTTTTAGTTCTGGTCAAATCAACAAGTCCAGAACTTCTCAAAAATCCACATAACTGCAATAATTTGACAGTTGAGCAAATCCAGAAAAACATAAGAAAAAATAGCTAGTATTTGCCCCTAATTTGGTTAAAATCTAAAGGTAATTACACAAATAATGTCCTCTAATACCAAATGCCATTACCAAATGTTTGCACATCCTATTGCTTTCTGTTTCTATTTAGGATTTTGACAACAGTTCTTACAAATTGCCTCTATTCTAGCAATGTGACTAATCACCACATTAATATGGTGCAGTTTCATTTTAATTTAAGAATTCTTTTTCCAGAACCACTGACTCATCCAATTTATTGGTTTCATTGGTGGGGGAGGGGGGTAATCAAATAGAATTGAACTAAGTTCTAAAGCAGAAAAATCAAGAAAATAGTGGTTTCTGCTTCAATGCCCCTCCCCAACTTTTTGTACAAATGAAAATAGAGGGCAAAGGAATAATTTCTCATTCCTATCCAACCCTAATCCATTCTTTTCATTGTGTTGTTTGACACTGACATAGCAATATGGTGTAGTTAATTAAGATCTTGGGCTCTTGTTTACATAGTCATAAGCAAGTTATAAGCTTCTACATCTGTAAAATGGGGGTAGTAAAAATGTCCATCTCATACGGCTATTAAGAAGATTTGAAGGAATCCTGTGTCTGGTATATAGCCAAAGGAAATAAAATTACTATCTTTTAGAGATGTGCACATTTTTGTATTTACATTATTCACAACAGCCAAGATATGGAAACAACACAATAATCTGTCAACAGATGAAGAAAATGTGATGTTACACACACACACACATACACTATTGTTCAGCCTTATAAAAGAAGGAATTTCTGTTAGACGTAGCAGTGCACCTCTGGAATCCCAGCTACTTTGGAGGCTAAGGCAGGTGGATCCTAAGTTCGAGGATGGCCTGAGCAATATAGCTAAACTCTGTCTCAAAAAATGAAAAATAGAAAGGGCTGGGGATGTAGCTCTGTGGTGGAGCATGTGTGAAGTTCTGACTTCCACCCCAGCAGAACATACATACAGAGGAAATCCTGCCATTTGCAACAAAATGGATTAATTGGGGCGATATTACACCAAGGCAAGCCACACAGAGAAAGACCAATATCGCATGATCTCACTTAGGTGAAATCTAAAAATGTTGAACTTTTTGGAACAGAGTAGAAGGGTAGTTATTAGAATGTGGTGGGGAGGAGAGGGGAAGGATGAGGAGATGTTGACCTAAGGATATAAATTTCAATTATAAAATGAGTAAGTTCTGGAGATTTAATGACTTGATGAACTTAATGGAGACTATGGTTCATGATAATTTGTTGTATACTAAAACTTTCCTAAGAGTAGATTCCAAGTATTTTCCTCACTCACACAAACAAAACAAACATAAAACACAAAATGTTACCATAAGAGGTAATGGATATGTTAATTAGCTTAATGGTGGTAATCATTTCACCATGGATGTTCAGCAAAACATCACCTTTAATACAATCTTTTAAAATTATATCTCAGTAAGGCAAAAAAAATCAATTTGCACCATAAAGAAAGAATCTTGGATGGAATAATACACATAGAATAACCAGCAGTCACTACATACAATCTAGTAGAGTCTCTTCTCTGCTGCTGTTAGCGACTGTCATTTTTATCTGTGCACATGCTCAACTGGGTATAAATATGCATGTGCACAGGCTATCCCTACTTTTGGCCACTTTGCATTTCACTACACTTGGCTGGCCAGCTACTGCCTAATAAGCATCTCTGTTTCACCTCTTCCACAGTAGCTATTCATTCAGTTTTGCTGCTGACTCAAATGACATGATGGTGTACCAACAGATGATAAGACTCATAAAAACTGCATTGCAATGATCTGACATCCGAGCAGGATGTCACAAACACAGTGGCATCATCTTTGTATTCAACTGGGGAACGAACAAAGGGCTCTTTATGATAGGTCCACGTGTCCTGGTGAAAGGGTGTGCTCAGGTGACCCGTTCCCCACACCTCAAAGTCCATGCATATCTGTCTCTCAGCAGACTCATCAAAGACAGAGTGGTCATAAGGGATGGAGTGACAGAATTTATTATTGCCCACCTGGCCTCTCTGGCCAATGCACTTCTTTCCTTAAAGAGAGAATGAGAGTGTGTGAGAGAGAATCAATTTTATTTATTTTTTCATCTGGCCTTTGTTTCTCTGACACTTAGTAGTGTATGTGGTGCTGGGGTTTGAACCCGGGTTCTCGTGCATGTCAGGCAAGTGCTCTAACTGCTGAGCCACCTCTCTACCTTATCAATGCACTTTTTATTGAGGGATGAGTTTAAGTCATCATGAGATTGGATGTCACATCCCTAGTATCGACAGCTCTCATAACTTCAAGTGGCAAAACACGTTTTCTTTTAATTTACACTTGGGGTGCTTCATGTGCCATACACTATGCCAAATGTTTTTGAGGAAATAGAGGCAAATAAGACAAGATCCCTGGAATCAAGGTAATGAGAAGGCACAAAATACACTACTTCTCCAACAAATGCCTAGCAGAGAACCTGGCCCCCAGCTGATGAGTGATAAAGATTTGCTGAATGAATGGACAAATGCATAGTACTGGCAATTCCATCAACAAACACTGGGTAGAAAATAAAACTAATCAGGCCAAATTTAGAATGCCTCTGTTCCTAGCTACCATTGCCAAAAGGCATTCTTTGTTTAGCAGCTTCTAAGCCTGGCTAGGAAACACAAGCTTCCCTTTAGTTAGGCCATTGATTCCTAGTGAGCACAATCCTCCCATGATTACTGCTACTAATCTAGGTCTACTCTCATCTTTTGTAGCAGACATAGCAACTTGATGCAGTACCATTGGTGATGGGAAGAGTCAGGTTGACTTCACCAGCCAGTGCCCCCATCCCACAGGATATCCACCTTGAAAAGCAGAAGTAGGGAATAGCTAACCTCCTCTGAAATTTTTGGAGAGTTAACCCTTTGTTAGCTCTCAATGCCCCTACTGCGTCCTCACGGCAAGGAGGGGCTCCACGACAATCCACACCATAACAGGCACTGTTCCGTTGCAATCTGTAGAATAAAGGAGTCTCACATACATCCTATCAAGTTATTATTTGTGGTGTGACTACAGCTTTAAAAACACTCAAGACCCTGCACCATCTGTGTCATCACATAAAGCAAATAATTGCTTTTAAAAAATCCATGCCACTATTGCTAATTTTTTCATTTCTACAAAGCCACCCCACTAACAACCTCTGGGTATTTACACAGTTGATTTAATTATGCAATGCTTTTGTGTGTACTGAGCATTACACAGTGGGTCTGTGTATATTCAACTCACCATCCTGATTTTTCAAATCCACTCTCTCGCTTTGTTGTTGGGGTTTTTTTTTTTTTTTCCCTCCTCTATTTTTAGCAGGAGGGCTTCCTGGCCTGTGGAAGGATTAATGCTCATAAGAGCTGTAAAGCTGAAAGATGCTGCATCCATGCTGAATGTGATATAACAAGATATATTTTTAACCTGGTGCTTAAAGAAATCTAACCACTGGGTATCTCCAGCCACCAGCAGCTAAGCACGTTATTGTCATCAAATGGCATTTATTGAACATGCAGTAACTGTCTTGTGAGCTCCAAATTAACGGGGGACCCCTGAGAACCTAATTTTAAAACATTATCCTCCTCTTTGTTATCTATATTTGTTTGTTTCAGAGCGTGACACTTTAATTGGGCCTCAGGACTCCAACGCACAACTGCAATTTTCCTTTTGAAGGCTTAGAAAGCTGCTGTCTAAAGACGCCTGGCTTAGCTCCTGGAGTTCAGAGGTTGGCAAGGAGTTGTGCAGCCACAAGTGCCAGTGAATGCCATGAATGTGGAAGCAAACTAGAGCCTGTCTCAGGTGCAGGCTGGGAGGTGGACAACCCAGCCATTCATCTCTCAGTGTCACCCTTCCTGTAACAACTCCATCCTAGACAGGCATTTGTCTGATATTTAGTCTGCTTCTCAGGAGCTTTCCATTCTGATCCCCTAGTTTCTTCAGGGCTTAATGCATCTGGGTTTGATCCTCTAATTGGCTTTTACCCTGCAATTCTTTTTGATTTCCCCACCAGGCAAATTGGCTCTTTCCTTGCCTACTTTATCCCAACATTTTTGCTCTATTGCCTTGGCTTGCAGCTTCCAATGAGACTTCCCTCCTCTTTCCCCTCACATATCACTGCAGAGACCTGTCAAGGCTGCCTTAACCCTGGCTTCCCCGACTTTCTCCTGAAGAAGGTCTCCCCAGCAATAACTCATTTCTCTTATCCACAGCTTCCAAGTCCTTGGTTTGGATCTTTTCTATAGCACATACTACGCTAATTCATGCCCATGAGCTTTTTACTGATACAGACATGCCAGGGATAAATCTCCACACACCAGTCCTGAGCCTAGAGCAGATGCTTAGGATACACTCTTAGAAAAATTAATGCTATCATTTAAATGATATAAGTACTTTAAAAAGAACGTTCTAGGGGCTGGAGCGGTGGCTCAGTGGTCATGGTACTTGCCTGGCTTCCGCAAGAACGCGGGTTCAAACCCCAGCACCACGTACACAGCAAAATCTCGGAGAAATGAAACCACATGAAAAACTAAATAAAATTGATTCATTCTCTCTCTCCTCTCTCTCTGTTCCTCTTTCTTTAAAAAGAAAAGAAAAGAAAAAGAACGTTCTACTGGAGCTAAAATTAATTAACACCTAACATAATCTAACCATGCACTGGTCCTGGGAACAAAAAGAATACGAAACAGCAGAGCAATTAGTATGTACTCGGTACTTAATGCTCCAGACACACAAATGACTAGGTGCTTAGCTTGGATGGATTCTTTGAACTCTATCAGTAACTTTATGAAGTAAGTTCTAACACTGTAGATGGGGAATTGTGCTTCAAGAGTTAACTTGGTCTAGGGTACACAGCTAACAAAGGACATATTTGGGAGTTGGGTCCATGCGTATCAGACCCCAGCCTTTGTCCTCTTTGCCACTTCATTGTCATGTCCTCCTTTTCCAGGCCTATTTGGAAGATCTGTTCAGGCTCAACCAGAGTGACTTCATCTGTGACTTTACAAAATTTTATATACTAGGATAGGTGATGAACACAATGAACACTCAGAGGTTTCAATTTCTGTAGGGCATGTGTGCTCATTCTTATTCCAGGACTGGCAGAACAAAACCATAGCCAAAGGAGGTTACCTACTCCCCATTTCTTGGGTGGAATAATGATTTCTCCAATAAACAGCGAGGCAGCCAATCTGCATTCATATATCAAAGCTTGTTTTCTGGTAATGATCATATTCTGAAATTTGTCCTAGAGGTTAATAAATTGTACCAGGCTAATTTAAAAATGAGTGCAATAAAAATTTTAACAGAGAATTTTGAAAGGTTTTGGGTTGCTGGTCATGTAAGTGGGGGTCTCTATTTACTTCTGGTTAACTGCAAGTACTGCAAGAGACCAAGGTCAGTAAAAGAGGTGTGAAACCAATCAGGGTTTCTCAGCTTCTGGCTGCTTGAGGCCATGCATTATAGGAGCCCCCAAATATACAGTTTTGCAAGAAAGTATGGATGGGCTGAAGTCATTCTGCCATGCTGCACAATGGCTTGGTGCCAACCTCCTGGGACAAGTCCACTATTCAATCTTGGGTTGGAAGTGCTGCAACCCAGAAGAACAGGGGTGAACAAAAGAGATTCAGCAAGAGCGGGAGTGATGCATGAGTCACAGAGGAGATTACCATCAAAAACCTAGGAAAAAAATCTGCCAAAGCAATATAGCTCTCATAATGACTGTGACTGTAATTTCTGCATATTTTAACAGATGTTCTGTTTATAAAACTGCAAACGGATTTAGGGGTTATGAATAAAGCCAGGAGGCCCTGGAGATGTTTCTTTGTATGATTAACTGACCACAGGCCATTTGTTTTACAACAAAGATGCTCAATGATCCATAGTCCATGATTTATACCAATCCACATGTACTAATGGCTGACGTCTCCATGGCACTTCTCATTAGCATCAGAGGGGGATCGGAAGAAAACAGATTATGGGAATAGCTCCCCCATTGCTTGACATGATAGTTCATTAGTGGCTGTGGAACTGATCCGAAAGAAAACTATGATAATCATAGCTGAAATTTGAATTATTCTAACAATTAAGAAATCCAGTTCAACAATGAAACAAAGAATATGGCCTTTCATAACCTTGGCTGTATATACTTTGATGAGCTGGGAAAGAAAGGATGTTCTGTATTTACAAATAAAAAAGACAAATGATATTAAAATATCTAATAGTAACAAGCATATTGATCGTCTATGCATCAGGCATTCTGCTGGATGATTTAAGTAAATGATTTCATGTCATTCTCACAACTGTATATTAGATTTTTAGGATTCCTATGGGCTGGAATCAGGAAGGCATCAAGGTTGTGGGCACCCCAGTCTACCGGCTGTTTCCCCACCCCCTTCTTTCTTATAACAATTTTATTTCTTAATATGGATCCTCTAAGGATCTCTCCACCAAACAAATTTTCTCTGCTGCTTCATTACTTACTTCATAGCTCTGATGTGACTTCTTTGTTTCAGTTCATCTTAAGCTCTTAAAGCTAAACATTCTGTTGGCATTTTTCTATCTAAATTCCCAAAAGAAGGGACCTGGCAGGCTTGGCTAAATCTTTTTTTTTGGTACTAGATCATGTAAGAGGTCACAGCTGATTGTTCTGAAGGGGAGACAGAAAGGCAGACAATCAACCTGAATGGTAAAATGGGGTGTGGATGACCCATGGCACAAAAACAGGACCCCTCTCCAAGGAAATGAAATCAGGATTTCCAAGAGATATCCGTACACTCATGTTCATTGCTGCATTAGTCACAGGAGTCAGAAATAGAAACAACCTAAATGTCCATCAACAGATGACTAGATATAGAAAATATGAAAGAGACAAACACACAGGATAGTGTTCAGCCTTAGAAAAAGGAGAAAGTCCTGCCATTTGCAACATCACAGATGAATCTGGAGGACATTATACTACATGAAATAAGCCAGATGCACAGAGACAAATATGCATGATCTCACTTCTATCTGGAATGTAACAGAGACAAGAACAGTGGTTGCCAGGGGACTGGGATAGAGGGACAGGGAATGAGGAGATGTTAACTAAGGGGTACAAACTTTCAGTTTTGCAGGATAAGTAGTAAGTTCTGGAGATGGAGATGGAATGTACAGCAATGTAACTACAGCTAGGGTTGTTCCATTGTATACTTGAAATTTGCTAAATTCCTCGCCATACACGTACCAAAAAAATGATAACTGTGTGAGGTGAATGGATTTGTTAACTGACTTGATTGTGGTGAAATTTCATAATATATACATGTGCAAAATCATATAATTGTATACCTGAAATATACACCATCTTTCATTGTCAGTTATACAATAAAGCTAGACAAAAACAAGGGGCTCTCTAGAACCTTCTGAGTGAGGATGAGAGTTGGGCAGGGTCTCTGGGAAGTCACCATTAACACATGTGGGTGGTGAGGAAGGGCACAGGCTGGCTTTGGGATGCCTGCCTGTGCCTCTGATCAGCTGCTGTAGGACCTTGGGAAGTTATGGTAAAGGACAACTTTATTCACCCCTTCACAAGCCTGCTTCACAAGGGCCGTGTAAGAATGAAAGGGATATATAAGTGCTTGTGCCTGGTACAGAATCCACACTTAACAAACACCATCTATTATCATAAGTCTATTAATATACTTTATTAGCAACAAATTATAATTGCTATTACTGATAAACCCAAATTCAAAGACGTGTTAGTGAGCTGGATGTGGTGGCGGATGCCTATAATCCCAGTGGTTTGGGAGGCTGAGGCAAGAGGATTACAAGTTCAAGGCCAGCCTTAGCAATTTAGCAAGACCCTGTCTCAAAATAAAAAATAAAAAGAGCTGGGGATGTGGCTCAGTACTTAAGCACTCTTGGGTTCAAATCCTGGTACCAAAACAAACAAACAAACAAATAAACAAACAAAAAGATGTGTTAGTGCTCCAAGTGGCCCATTTCCCAGTACTGGAGTGAGAGGGAGGAGCAGCTGCATGCATCTGCAATTCAAATTAACTGGGTAATTTTATTTTTTATTGTGAACAGACAAAACTAAGGCCTCAACTGGTTCTAAATGATGAGGTTCTTTGTGTCTAACAGAGGTAGGTGGTGGTGGGCAGTGGGTGGGGAATAGGCTCCCAGACCTTCCTGAATGGCCATCACAAATGTCAGTAGATCTTGAAGCATAAAGGAGTAACATCTGACTATAGAATTCACCACAAATTTCAAGCTCTGTTCCCTGTTTCATGTCCCTTTTTCTCCCATTTAGTGTTCCATCTCCCAGTTTTTTGTTCCCTGCTCTCTGGAATGTATCAGATCTTTCCATTTGAAATGTGTGGGTCAGTACCCAACATCTGGCATAGCTACCCCCAAATTTGTTAGATAATTAAATTCTACCCAAGAACTCAACAGGGGGTGCAAATGAATACCTGAGGGCATTGCTTGGCTCTGGAGTTTCATTTGAGTGCAAATTATTACTATTTGTGTGTATTTGTGAGCAGTAAAGTGTAAGTGCTCCTGAAACATCATCTTACTCCATCTGTTGCCCAAGGTCACATTAAGTACCAAATTCAAGGGAGGGTAATGAGTTATGTGAAAATGAAGTTGTGCTTGGAATCTATTTCCAGGTAATGCAAACAGGCACATTTGAACTTGTTCTGAAAAATCCCAAGTTCTGGGACCTGAAACATACAGTCCAAGTTATTTAGCCAGATAAGACATGGGATTTTTTTCAAGTAGAGCTTTGTCAGTAGATTGTTAACCAGTATTCCCTCAGCTTGGACACTCCAAATCATCATGGTGGGGGTGGGCCAAGAATATAGTAAGGTCTTTCCACAAAGCACACACTTACCCTCACCCCCTGAGAGAGAGAGAGAGAGAGAGAGAGAGAGGGGAAGGAAGAGAGGGAAAGGGAGAAGTGAGGATTGAGCCTTCATGTTGTGCCCTGGGGCTCAGAAACCAACATGAGTTTTCTAAGTGTTTTGAACCTACAGGACTTCTGATGAATTGGAAGGAATCCAACCTGGCTATTAAAATTAAACTTCAGATACATTTTACTCCTATCCTCACTGTCCACACATTAATAAGATGGTTGGTCATGGAGCTAAAGCCAAAGCTGTAAAAAGTGTTCCTCTTATAGAAGGCAAGTTCCACTGGAGAGTAGGAGCAAATTCAACCGATGATTATTCCCTTCAGTGTTCAAAGGCAACTTCTCTCCCAGAAATAAGCTTACTCCATAGAACACAAGCCCAATACTGTCAATTCCTCCTAATGCTTCACAGCAACAATTATGCATCCTGAATTAGACCACTGAAGTATTTATTATGAGACCAAAGCCCCAGGCAATTTGTGATGCAAATTTTTCCTACATTATTTTTCAGTGCTGTATGAAACCTACCATTAGAACCACATAAGGCCAGGCAAATGCCTTGTGTGGGAGAATGTTCCAAGAACGCGCTGGATATTATCAGCCACATTTGTTAACTTTAGTACAATTGAGACATTTTTAAAGATAAAGGTCATTAATATTTCAACACATCATTAAATTTAAATTCAGAACTGAGAACTGTTGTGAGAACCCAACCAGTTTTAATTAGGCATTTAATAAAAATTCTCTATGTGAAGAGAAATAGTTACTGGATATTGGGAGAAAAGAACACAATGAAATGAATGAATGAAAATTATATTATATCCTAGCTAAGTCATGTGAGTCATCATTAGCAGATTTAGCAAATTAAGTTTCTCAAGACCCTATGACATATGTAGTTCCTAAAAATACAAAGAAAGCTCCACCTACTCTGACTGAGGTGATGGGAAGGAAAAAAAATGCCCTTGGGTTTAAGCTTGTCCCCTATAAACTATGTAAATTTCAGCCAATTATTTTGCCTCTATAGACCTCAGTTATCCCATCCGAAAAGTGTGTGTTGGGGGGAGGGAAGAGTATTATATCTGTTTTATATGATCACATGATTTACATGATTATAAGGATAAAATCAGGGGATAATGAACACTTAGTATATGCCAGGCATTATTATAGAGTTGTGTTTGTTTTTTTTTAAGACAGAGATAGAAAGACAGGGAGGAGGATAAAGAGAGAAAGACAGAAACAATTTTATTTAGTTTTTCATCTGGTGTTTGTTTCTCCAAAACTTAGTTGTATACGTGGTGCTGGGGTTTGAACCTGGGTCCTTGAGCATGCCAGGCAAGCACTCCAACTGCTGAGCCACCACTCCAGCCCTATTATAGACATTTTAAGATACATTATTTTACCTAATCCCTACAATAATCCAATGAAGTGGGTACTTTAATCTCCATTTTTAAGGGGCGGGGGACAGAAGATCAGCAACTTGCTCTAGGTGTTACTACTAGCATTTGGCAGATCTGGGGCTGGAACCCCATGTTATTATTCACATGTCTGTGAATAAGTTCATTGTCCTGCTGCCTACCCTCTCCCCTACACTCCCACTTGAACCTTTTACTTTTAAATTGATTCACTTCTTAGTTACACTATAAACACTTTGAGAGCCAGGGCTGTGATTTACCACTCAACAAATATGTGCTGAATGAAGGAGGCATCTTCTGATAGGTTTAGGAAGACAAAATCTGATGCTATTTAGAAGCAGTTAAGATCCTTAGAAAGCTGGCACTCAAAGCTGGACAGAGACTGCAGATATATTGAATTTATTTATGTTGTAAACACTAATCTCTAAGCTAGAACAAAAGCAAGCAAATAGTAATTGCAAAGTGTGTGCCAAGGGCCTTGAAATCAAATGAAAGCAAGTTGTGTGAAGAAAAGCAGGGGACTCAATCGTTCATGCTCCATGAGGAACTCTAGAGAAGAGATGAGGCAGAGAAGGATGGAGGCAGCCTTGGTGGGGTTTCCCATCTGGAACTGAAGAGAAGCATACTAACACCTTAATCTGAAGGGGATGCAACTCAGGCTCCAAAAGTTGCTTCAGCCTTTAGCATAAAGCTGTTGGATCCCAAGATGGCAACATAAACAACAGTGATTCTACTCGTTCAAGCTGTGGGGTCAGATTTTATGTTAATAAAGTTAAGAGATTAACTTTATTGCAAGAAGGGTTTAATTGCAGAGAATGATTAGCCAAAAGCTTAGATCAATAGAATGCAGGTCAAACTGTGCTCAGAAATATCCACAACTTTTATTGCATGGAAAATCGAGGACTAGAAAACCATTTGGGGACTCTTAAGTCATTTGAGCATGAAATCATCTGCAGACCTTTCCCTGGACTGCAGATGAATTCTTTGCTTTACCCAGCAATGATGGCATGCTGACTCAAGGAACTTTCACTCATCTACTCGCGGAATTGGAGAACGCCAATAAAACAGCTGGGGTCCCTGAAAGCTGTTTTTAAAAGCAGGGAAATGATCCTGCATGGTCCAGCTCTTCATTCTCTAATTGCAGCAAAAATCAATGGTTTTGAAAATGGAAAGCAGGTACATCATTCTCCATTTATCCAAGAAGATATCTGGGCAGAAGATAAGAGTGACCTCATCTAATACAGTTCAGCTTTTGCTCCTGCCAAAGCCCTTCTATCGAATCAGTTCTATGCTGGTATTAGCCTTGTGGGAAAAAAAATGGTTGGTAGCAATGGAACATGGCCAGGACAAACTGTACCTTACGCGGGAAATGGGTTGTTCTCAAGGAGCTTTACTTATATGATACTGACGGGCTTATCAGTCCAACAAGCAGAGACTATGAGCAGGGGACATGACTCACTCAAAGGAAAGCTGCGTTTGCCAGGTCAGCTAGGCTGGGACCTCAAAATAGGTGACTCTGCCTGTGACTCACATTCTACAAGCACAGACCACAATTTCACTTAATTATCAGTAGCTCGATGAGTCTGAGTTCCTATATCTTGACATTTATCTCCTAGAATCCACAACACATGATGGAAAAGGCCTAGAAAATGGACTAATCCTACCATGGCCTCTAGAGCAGATGAAGAGATAACACAGAAAAAGGCTAAATCTCTCAGAATCCTCTGGGAGGTCTCCAGGTGGCATGTCACTCATCTTGACAACACATTTGTGAAATCAGGAGGAGGATCACATGAAATGAGGGTGCCACCAACCATAGGACGACAGCACAAAGGCAATGTGTGTGTAGTGCACAGTTAACCCATGCCACCCAGAGTTAGTGGCGGGGCTCAGGATTGTTTTCTTTCAATACCTCTCACCAAGTTGTTTTAATAAACTGCATACCTTATGCCTACCAAGGCACTTCCTTTCCACTTCTCTGCTTCTTGGAGGGGACATTTATTTTAGGCTCCCTACAAATAAGGTACACAACTCTAGGAGCCAGCTCGTGCACAGGTTTTGAGCACGTTGCTACCAGAGCTTGTAATAATGGCTCTAGAATCCTTTGCTTTTTTGCCAAGTGGCATTCTAAATGCAGACTGACCCCCAGGTTCCTATGGAGACTTATGTTGATGGCTATTGCTGTTTTCAGCCCAGAGCTTTCCCAAGATGAAAAATGCAACACAGAGGCACCGTGGTATAATACAAGGAACCCTGGGACGAGAGTAAGCACGTGTGAATTTTAGTTCCAGTTTACCTAGTAACCACTAGTGGGAAGAGAATCAGCAAGCGGAGTAATCTCTGGTCTGTTATGGTTGGTTCATGAGTCAAATGAGTCAAGAACCCCCTGCCCCCATTCAGAACCTGCATTTTCCTAAGACTCCTGGGTGATTTGTTTTGTCTATTAAAGTGTTTTTTGTTTGTTTGGTTTTTTTGGCACTGGGATTGAACCCAGGGGCACTCTACCACTGAGCCATATCTCCAGACCTTTTTGTTTTTTACATTAAGACAGAGTCTCGCAAAGTTGCTAAGTTGCTGAAGCTGGCTTTGAACTTGTGATCCTCCTGTCTCAGTTCCCGGGTCACTGGGATTATAGGTGTGCACCACTGTGCCCAGTGTGCACATTAAAGCTTGAGATTCGCTGGCCTTCCAGATCCCTGTCAGCTTTTTTACTCTATAATTTTATTGTAAGTGGTCTAGTACATTGCACTTTTATGGGACATCTGCTTCATGATGCACTGGCCTAACTTGCTGTTAATTTGTAGCTAGAAAGGCATGGCCATATTTTGTTGTTTCTGCATATACTTTTGCACAGTTCAAATGAGGCCAGTCACTTCTAAGAGAGCAAAAGTTTCTTCATTCTTCCTCCCCTTTTTCTCTCTGATCACAACACTCACTAATATTGCTCATCCAGAGTAATTTTAGGTCCACAAAATGATCATATTTCATTTTGAAAGTTCATGTGCTGAATTTTCAAAGATATAACTTGTGTCAGGCAGAGCATGAAGTACTTTCACATAGGGTCTCAATTAACACGTACACCAGCCCTGTGAAGCAGGTTTCATTGTTGTCCTCTTCTACAGATGAGAAACGTTTGTTGTGGAGAAGTCATGTGACAGGACCTAGTTCCAAACTGGCACCTGACAGAGCTGGATTTGAACCCAGATTTATCTCCTGCCAGGTGTGTGTTTTGAACCATCAGAGACATCCTCTCCCCAGCCACCTGGTAAAGACTCCTGGGGTACCTTCTCCTAGATAACTCCAATCAACTTTTGTATCCTCACATTATTCTTATAATTTTTACCTCAATTATACAAATATTACATTTTGCTGTTTAATAGCATGCAGCTATTCCATTTAAATTTAAAAATTCAGTTTCTTATTTGCACTAACAATATTGCAAGTGCTCGATAATCACACGTACGTGGTGGTTTCCATGCTGGGCAGCACAGTATAGACCATTTCCCCCATCAGAACAAGTTCTGTTGGAGAGTATTGCATTGGAGACTAAATTGCTAAAAATAATCCCTCTATCATTAACTTGGTTCCACATTTCACATCTTCTTAGTACTGAAAACTCTCCTTTTAAATGCACACACTTTGAAAAGGCACCTTAGAGGTGAGAAATGAGAGGCTGTCTGGGTAGGAAGAGCTGAGTGATCCTGAATAGCCAATAAAATGAGAGTCCTAAAACTTGACCCTCATTTTCAAGTTCAAGGACCACACCACACCAAAGAGGAGAATTCAGGGCTTTGGCATTCCTCACCAACCTTGGCCTGTATGATTCACCATGACATCTCCTTTCTGTCAGGGGAAAGAAAGTCCAATCAGGCAGTTTTATTTTCTCCCTGAAATAAAATAGAACTGACTGGCCAAGGTATCTCCAGGGACATCTGCTATGGGGCCTTAAATTATCCAGTAACACTTCAAGTCAATCCCACTTCCACACTGGAGTTTGCAATCAACATTAATCTCTATTGGACAGACCATCTGTAGGTTTCTAATACAACTTTTATTATTACCTTGTAAACGTAAAATCCTTGAGGCGGAAATGCCAGCTGCTAACCATGGAACGTGTATGAGCACCCACTTCTCCAATGATGAATGTCCTCAGGTCTGAGTTTCCAAGAAAAAAAAAAATGCCAAAGGACTTGCCCAGAAATGATGTCCTGTAAGGGACCCATGCCAAGGCACTGCAGCCGCTCTCTCTAATGATCCCACAGACACAGAACAACCTTCTACATTGAAAACTGAGGTAAATAAAAGACATAGGAAGAAATTCTCACCAAATGCTTGAAACTAGACTCACAGTGTCTGTCAGGGATTCATGAACAATAATAGTTACTTTTGAACAACCCAGCTTTCATTTCTTTACTAATGTATAGCAATCCATTGGGCTTCCAGCAATTCTGGATCTTATAGAATAAACAAATTAATGAGGAAGCTAGACATTTAATCTAGTAAGAACCCAAATAAATGCACATTGACTACTCAAAATAATGGCTGAGAATAAAAGGAGCAGGTGCTGTGGTGGAAGTAAATAGGGCAAACTGCGTGAGGCAGTGATCAGAAAAAGCCATCTCAAAGGAGGTGGCCCCTCAGCTGAAGCCATGAACCAGCATGGCCAGAGCTTAGTGAGAGATGGCTGAGGAGGGTAGGAGGTGCAGAGACTAGACCTTGAAGGGGCAGCCTCAGGAAGGAGGTTAGATTTCTACTAAGAACTCTGGCAGGTGACTGTAGGATCTGAAACCACAGGCTGTCATGTATTTTATATTCTTAAAACATTCCTCTAGTTGAGGTGGGCAGAATGGCTGAGAGGTTACATGGGGCAGAGAGTGGACATTGGAAGACCAGGTCAGGGCTCTGTTTGCAGTCTAGATAAAGAATGGTGGTGGTTGAGAGTCATATTGCAGTGGCTCTGCAGTTATGGTGCTTGCCCAGCATGAAAGAGTACGTGAGTTCAAATTCCAGCACCACATACACAACCGAAGTCTCAGAGCAACGAAAGCCACATGAAAAACTAAATAAAAATTGTTTCTCTCTTTCTCTCTCTCATTGTCCCTCTCTCTTAAAAAAAATGAGTTATATTGTAGTTCTAGGGATAGAGATAAAGAAATTCATGTGATATGTTGTTGATGGTATAGAAAGGATTTGCTAATCAACCTGTTGTGTGGGGATGATGTAAGAAAAAGGATCAAGGTTGATTCCCAAGTTTTGGGATAAAGAAGGGTGGTGGTAACCTATGCCAGGACTAGTTTGGGCGCTTTGCATTCATTATTTGCAAGTCTGATGATTACCCTTATAAAACAGGTATTAGAATTAGCAACTCTTTTTATAGTGGAGGAAATGCAGGAAATATCAAGTAATCTGCCCAAAGCTCACAGCTTGAATGTGAAGCCAGGGTCTGGACCCTTGACTGTGGGCAAAGCTTGTGTGTGCTCTTTCCTTTAACTTTGCTAACTCAAAATTGATTTTCTCTGTTCCTGGCTGCTAGCCTCTGTGGCTCCTGTCTCTGTATCCATCCATAGTGCTTCCCTTGGCTCACTCTGCTCAAAGCATTCCTTCAGCCTGGAAATCTCTATCCCCCATCTTACCACCCCTTCTCATTCCTCACACTCAGATTTGCTTTCCATCTCCTGCTGTTTGCTATCTCCATGCATTGCTTTTTAGTAATTGCTTATCAAATCGTTTGATGTCCCCAATAGAGAGGAAGCTCTGAGAATCCAGGATCACACCTGCATTCTCTGCATTCATCACTGCCTACGTAGACAGAAATCCTGACAGAAGACATAGCAAAACTTCTGGGGGAAGATGCGTTAACAAATTCCTAGCCACTGCTGCGTTTGCTATAGAAACTTGTCCAATGTAGCCCAAGGGATCAGCTATTGCTCTCATTGACATGCTGCAGTGAAGCAGGACACAGGAGCTCTAGGTTAAGTTTGAGTATTTTGCTACTAACTAGTTCTCTGACGTTTGGAAGTTCTTCTTACCTCCATGCACCCTAGTTTCCTCCTAGCTTGAAAAAGAAAGTAGAATGTGGCCTTCTCATAGTGGAGAATAAAATTCAAACTGACATATGTGAAAAGACTTGACAAGGCATGGAACTGGATACATGCATGGTGTCTTATTACATAATTCCTCCTCAGCATGATCCAGGGATGAAGGTCTCAGAAGACTCGGTTGTAATGCTTGATGTTCGGGAAAGTCATCTCCGAACTGAACCAATGATGATTCCAGCACTATTTCCACAAGGCTTCCCAAGGATTAATTAAACTCTCGATAGAGAAATGTCTATATACTGAATACTACACAGGATGGGGGCAAAGCCTGGTTCATAGGAAGCGCATTGTAAATCTTAGGCTTTCATAATGAAAAACAAAACCCTCTTTGTATACACACCATATACCAACTCAACTTCTTTGTCAACAAGCTTGCGGTTGAACGATCTGGATGTGTACTTTTGAAAATGTCACTAAGGATGAATATTATATCAGGTGCAACCTCAGGAACAGCTTCTTCAAGCATAGCTTCCTATAAACTTTGTAGCAAACAGTATGTTACTCCAAATACTTTTCTCTGTAGAAATGAAAGTAATGCTCAGAGACAAGATCTATGTGCAGCTCCCTGCAGTAGGGACAAATCCTCTTGAACACTGGCAGCTGCTGGAGTCCTCCGTGAGCTGAAATGGGTCGTATAGGGAGATATTTTAAAAATTTTCTTAGCATCAATAAACACTTCCTTTTAAAACGCTCCATCTCCTAATTTAAAATCAAAACCTCCCATTTCCACTGTTTTGCTCTGCTGCTACTTCAGTTATTAGGAAACCTACCGCCTGTGCGTGTTTGGATCTCAAATAGCAATAATCAAAAGATGAGGAGACTTGTTTATGCAGCAGGAAGGAAGCTGGTGAGAAAAAGGGAGGTCTGACAGGTAGCCAGAAGAGCAGAACCCAGGAAGAAACGGGACAGAAACGGAGAGAGCAAGAGGGAAGATGCCTACTAAGATCACAACTGTGTAGCCTGGGACAAAAGTGCTAAGGCCAGGGGAGAGGACACACTGGGCAGAAGGCAGGAGGAGAAGGGAGAGGTGGATTAGGCTTATTAAAGTCCTGGCTCCAGCCCTTGCTGCGTATGGACTTGGAACCTTGGTGTCCTTGCTCAAAAAAGGGGGGCACCCAGAACATCCTGAGAGTGAAACCAGTATTGTACAACGTTGCAGCCCAAGTATGCACTTAATCAATGCTTTAAAATAGATTGTGAGCAAACAAATAGGGTTAAATTCTCCCCTCCCCAAGTGAATTAAATACTGCAGGAATTTTGACAGTACTGGGGATTGAAGCCAAGAGTGTTTACCATTGAGCAATATCGCCAGCCCTGCTTATTTTGAAATAGTGTCTGGCCTGGAACTTGTGATCTTCCTGCCTTAACCTCCTAACTCACTGGGATTATGGGCATGAACCACTGTGCCCAGCAGGAAACTAATTTTTAAAATCCCCATTCATCTCTCTTTTATCCTCCCTCTTTCCTTTTGGACAATGTTCCTTTTCTAATTTACCAACGTCTTCAATTGCTGCTTTCTTCCTTTGTAGCTTCTCTGCATGGAACCCAAGGATGATAGGTTCTTGCAGTAGGAAGAGGGGTTCAGAAGTCATTTAGACTACTCCTGCAGAGCAGGAAGCTCCTCCACAGCCTCCCTGACAGATGTGCAGGCCAGCACTGCTCGCACCTGCTGCTGAGGGAGCAGTGCCTCCTGGAAGGTCCATTCCCTTACTTGAAAACTTGCCTATGAAACCTCCTCCTCCTACAAGTCAGAGCACTTCACTGCTGATATCAACCCTGGTCCAATTAGACCCTTTTGCATTAATTAGAGCAACTGCATTCCCTCTCCCAGTCCACATTCATCCAACACTCTGACGTGATACACGCACTGATCCTAAGCTTCTTGAGGCCAGAGAGACTCTCTCTTAGGTTCCTGGCACACTGTACAACACAGGCCAGAGTAAGGCATTCAATAAGCATCTGAATGAATGAATGACAGTCACAAAAAACAAAAGTTTTGGAAAGTACCTACACCTAGGAAGGGTGGTAGGTAAATCAAATGCTTTTAGGAGCCCAGGCAGGTCTGTGGCTAATTGAAGTGTGAATGTTCTGCCTAAAGGCATCTGAATTCAAATGGTTTAGAAGAATCCACTGGCTGGACACAGCTTGCAGGCCTCTGGAGTTTGTGACTTCACTTTAACACACCCCCAGGAGGAATTTGAATCTCTTCAATTACAGTCTTTGCAAATGCTAACTGGTTCTGAGAGCATCCCTAAGGATAGGGAAAGCAAGACCTTCAAAACTCTTAATTATTTTAAGATTCATTACCTTGAGCTGAAAGCTGCTTCCTAGCAATTTTTACCCACTTGGTCCTAGTTGTGTCTTTGATGCTGGCAAAACAAATTGTATTCTTTTCTGTTTGATTTCCCTGCAAATATTTGAAGATATTTCCCTCTCCTTCAATCCTGCTAAATGTTCTCCATGTTAAAGGTTTTCAGTTGTGGGCTGGAGCGGTGGCTCAGCGGTTTCGGTGCTTGCCTGGCAAGCACGAGGACCCGGGTTCAAGCCCCAGCACCACGTACACAGCTGAGTGTTGGAGCAACGGGGGCCATGTGAAAAACTAAATAAATTTGATTCTCTCTTTCTCTGTCTCTCTCACTGTCCCTCTCTCTTTAAAAAAAAAAAAAAAAAAAAAAAAGTTTTTCAGTTGTTCTTTATGTCAAGATGATGAAACCCACACCCTCTTGACCACTCCACTGGGTCAATAACCCCTTCAAAGCATAATAGCTCACAAATATGTACAGTATTAACAGTGAAACATTTTGGAAAAGATCCAAATATACAAAAACAGGAATTTAATAATTTTTGGTACATCTCTATAGCAGACAGTTTTTGCATCTATTAAAATTATTAAAGTGCATAAAAACCACTCAAAATATTAAATGAAGAAGCTATCTTATAAAATGACACGACATGATTCCAATTGTGCTTAAAACTTCTAAAATTAATTTGGGTGGGACAGAAAATTATAAAAATTACACCGAACAAAATTTACTTTCATAATCAAATAAAAATAGGTTATTCTTTATCAAATGTGACCTCAATAACTAAATTTTCAAGATTGTAGATTCTTTAACATTGATCCAAGTTAGTTTTTAAAATCAGAGGCCCATATGGGGGAGGTATTTCTACTACTTCTCTGCCTAGATTCAAATACAGTTTGAATGGGTGGGGCCTGAGTATATTAAAAAAAAAAAAACCAACTCAGGGGATTTTGATGCATACCACTGATTAAATCAAACTAGACAGTGGATTCCTATTAATGCTGAAAAAACAATCCTTTTTTCTGGCTTCCACGTGGTTTTTTGACTCCGAGTCAAAGACCTAGACCCTAGAGGCTTGTTGTGATGAGCACTGCTCTTAGGGCCTAAGCCCCTCCCTGCATGCATGCAGGTGGCTTTGTAAGACCTCAGGGAAGATACTGGCATTGATCCCCACACAATCCATGTTATTAGATTTGACCCATCCATCTAGACTGTCAAGATTTTTCTGTTCTGTGCCTCCTCCCAGCTGTGAGTCATCCTAAAATTCAATCAAAATGACATTTAAGGTACTTCAACAAATCTCTCTCCCAAGGTAAACATTCCCAATGTCATCAACCAGAAAGCCTAGGACTTTTCTTAGCCATCAATCTGGACATGTGGCTTCGGTGTTCACCATTGAAGAGAGAGAAGCTACCTCTTTCCTTTTTTTAAAAAAAAAAAATCTTTGGTGATAAATTGTATCGTTTTTATGAAGGTATAGTTGACAAAGAATAACTGCATATAGAGTGTGCAATGTGATGTTTCGATGTATTTATACACTGTGAAATGGTGAAATTGAGCTTATTAACCTATCCATCATCTCACATACTTACTATTTTACATGTGAACCTTTTCCCTGTTAATCTAGATACTAGAATACAATATGAAAGTATCATTTTTTTCGATAAAGTCCCTAACTACAGCTTTTAATTACAATGTAATATTTGATTATAAAATATTTTCAGAAAAACTCATTTTCCCAAGGTGATCACTCTTGACAGCTTGGTGCATGCCCTCTTTGCTCACCTCTCTGCTAGGCTCAGTTTCATCTCTTTGTCCAATGGACACATTTCTGCCACCCATTTCATCATCATAATTTAATTAGTACCAATTTTAAGTGGTCCATTCAGTCATAACTTCTGCTTCCCTAAAGCACCATGTAATGGGGCTAAACTCATCACCATGGGAGGCAGACCAAGTTGCAATGTCACTGGTCCATCAGCTGCTTGACTGGGCTGTTTCTGTGAGGCTGATGTGAACAGAACTTGAGAGAAGTTCCCCAGTGCTGGGCTGCATTAGGATCATTTGGGGAGCTTGCTTGCACACTTCCCCCGCCCCACTCTCTTGGTATTGGGAACTCTTAACCACTTTGTATAGGGTATACTAATATTTTGCAATGTCTGATCCTACGGATTCAGGCGGGCTAAAGTCCCCGATGGTACAGGCTTGGTGCTCTGGGGCCATTGATCCTGTCCCTCCTTCGAACCTTCCACAGACCGTTTCCTTATCTTTCAGCCATGGCCACTTCCCAGTGGGAAAGCCTCTGTAACTCCCCAGTTGACACACAGAAGCTCATTAGCCAGGTCTTTTGCAGCTTCTCTCACCCTGGTCCTCCTCAGGAAATCTAAGAACTTCCCTTCACACAGGTCAAATGCAGCCAGACTTGGCATTCCATTCATCCCACACTTTGTATGTGTCTTCATTCTTACTATTCTTATTCTCTTTTCATGTGGGCCTCCTCTTGCCTTGCCTCTGTCTTTCTATGGCTGCACCTTTGAGTCTCAGGCCAATGCTACTTCCTCTCTGAAGCTTATCCGGAATACTGCACACCTCCCGCCTCATCCTAACAAATCAGAAGGTACTTTCTACTTCCCTGAAATCTCCACCCTTTTTTCATACATTATGGTACCCACTTCTATCTTATATGGTAATCGATTAATTATTACTCCAATTAAATCATAAATATATTTTAAAGGAACAAATCCACTAATAAGCAAATAAAAAGGAAGAGCATGGGAGAAGAATCAACAAGGTTCTTCCACTGAACCATATTGCCCAAGAAAATATTAAAAGCATATAAATCCACCCAACCAACCTACCGTGTGCATAGCCTGGTTTGTAGATTCCTTAGCAGAAAACCTGTATTTATTTTATTTTATTTTTGCTAGTAATCCTGATCCACCACTACTTAAATCTTTTCCCATGGCCCTGGAGTTAGGAGATGAGCACCTGAAGGACAGGTGAGATCCTGGAAGACTGTGAGGCTCCTGGATCATGTGGCAGGAGTTGTGTACATGCCCCTTTGGAGCCCAACAACCAGTACATATGCTATCTAAAATTGCAAAGGTTTTTCCTTGATCTTACGTTGGTCCCTCCTGACCTAACCCCTGCTTCTCTCTTGCTCCACTGCTCCAGCACCACTCCTTTTTCTATCAAGTGATGGATCACTATGTACTTTATGCCCTCGATCATGCTGTGCCTTCTGCCTATCAGTGCTGCTCCACCCCCACAAACCCTGTCCTCCAGCCTCCCCTGATCCCTCAAGACTAAGTCAGGTTATCCAAAAGCCTTCACACTTGGAGTTTATATATGATCTTTTGTGATCATTTGATCAAGGTTCATCTTTTCCACTTTTAAACTTCGTCAAGCCAAGAAACAAAGTTGTTGTACTACTAACTGCTATATCCTTAGCACTTAGAACCACGGCTGCTACCATAAGATGCCCGCATTTATTGACTGAATGAGTTGAATTACCACGATATTCATCTGTGCTTTGGGGGGAAAAAGAGCAAGAAAATCATGGCAATTTCTCCAATGCCTCTAATTCAGTCTTTGCCTAGTTGATGGGTGCTCTAATTCCACATAGTGAGACACACACTCATTCAAGATTTATAAACCACTAAACTTTTCCTAATGTGTCTGAGAGAAGCAACATCAATATCAGCCCCATTGTTCCAGGGGACTCATATTCTGGGCATCCTACTGTGTGCATGTGCTGTCCCCATGTACCTAAAGACACTTAATTTTCTCAGTGATCCATTGAGGTTGTTATTATTATTTCTTTTTTTTTTCCATAAAGAGAGGGACAGTGAGAGAAAGAGAGAGAATGAATATCAGTTTTATTTAGTTTTTCATGTGGTGTTTGTTGCTCTAACACTTCTTTGTGTACGTAGTGCTGGGGTTTGAACCTGCATCCTCACACATGCCAGGCAAACACTGCAACCACTGAACCACCACTCCAGCCCCTTATTATTTCTATTTTACAGATAAGAAATCTGAGACCCAGAGAGATGAAGTGATGTGGCCAAGATCATAGAGTAAACAGCAGCAGGAACTTGACATTATTAAACAGGCAGCCAATGGAAAGGCTGTCTGGAAATAAGGAGATCTTAATTTTAGTCCATTCTTTTTTTTTTTTTTTTTTTGCCACTAATTCTTTGGGTGACCTTGACCCAACTATTTAATCTCTGAGTTTTGAATCCTTCCATATAAATAATATCTAAAGATTAATTGAATCCAGGCCTTCGGAAGTTCCTGAACAGGAATAAAGTTCAGTGTGCTGTAAAGATGATTATCCCGCCTCATTCCGCCCATCCTCGAGAACCAACAGATGGCCTTCTCCGCATTTGAAGATGAAACACTCCCACCAAGGTCAGTTATGCCTACAAATCAGAGCAGGCTTTCTTCTCCAGCACAACATCTCCAGCTGGAAATCAGCACTAATTCTTTCTCTTGCTCAGGCCTTGCTCTAAATAATATATTTTGAAAATGAACTATTTTGGGGCCAAGAAATCTGTAAATCTGAGCTGATTCATCACTTTCACCATCGGGCTGTTGCTCTCTTGCTTCTTCTGCTTTGTCAGATAAAGATGTTTAATCTCCACTAACAATTTCTCAGCAGGCTATGTGAAGAGCCCTTTTGTCATAAGATTTGTTTTTGCAGAATATTAAAAACCTAAGGATGGGTAGAGTCTCAACAAATTCATCTAAGGAAAATAAAACAGTGGGATGGAGCAGGGGTCAGCAGAGAGGAAATGCAACCACAAAAGGAATTGAAATGGGTCACATCATGGCAACTGTCTTTGGAGTCACAGAATCCAAGGTGTTACCTTCTGATTGTAACAATTCATAGATGAACAGGGAAGGGAAGGCAAAAAGAAACAAAAAAGGTATTTCTATAAAGTGTATTATTTTAAAAACTTGTTCTTGGGGGCTGGAGTGGTAGCTCAGTGGTTGGAGCACTTGCCTGGAATATGCAAGGACCCGGGTTCAAACCCCAGCACCATACTCTCTTTCTTTAAAAAAAAACAAGTGCTCTAGCTAGTTTTGGAATGCTCATTACTTCCTCCAAATAACTTATCTTTCTAACCATGTTTTTCTTTTTTCTTTAATAAATCTATATTGAAATGAGTTTGCTGTCTTTGAGGACACAGTGGAGAGATTCTGAAAACCATGCTAGACAGACTGCACCATTCGGTCAAAGAACAAAAGCAAGTGGCACGGGTACTCATCTGTAGATAATCAAGAATTGGCTAATGTTTTCTGAGAGGCAGAAAACTGTCCTTCCAAAAACTTCCTATGTTCACTGAGATTTTCTTACACAGTAGATAAGAGCACTGAGGTCACAAAAGTGTATCAATGCCATATTAGATAAGAAGGGCCATGTTGTCGGGGACCTTCTTGTCTCATTCCTCTTCCTCTGAGCTCTAGACAGTTTCTAAGTCCACCTCCAATCTTCATGTGGAGGTCAGGATGCTCAAATTCCAAGTCCAACTTCACCTCTGCCTCCTCCTCTTTCCAAATCTGCCTCTGCTCCCCTTTTCCTCATCTGATTACCCAGAATTCCATCCACTCCAATGCCAACCGAATGTCCCAAGATTCATTCTGAATATCTCTCAGCTGCACCATGGACCTAGGTAGAAACCTACTGCTTCTACCTCTACAATATCCTTCTACTAGATTCCCCTCCCACTCCATACCCTCTACACTGCCCACAATCTGGCCCACACCATCTCTCACCTGTATTCAAATTTACTCATCTTCTCTATCATTCCACCTCCTTGACAGTGGCATACTCTAGCCGTATCCTGACTCTCAGTGTCACAGATCACATAACTCATGATCTTCTTACACACACACACAACACAAAATCATAAATGTGTAAAGAAAACACAATCTTCATCACAAAAAATATCCACAGATAACATGCATACATACACTAGCATACATCAAGTCATACCAAGCTGCCTGCCATACCCTCTCTCCCATTTCCAGGTCTCTGTTTAGACTATTTTTTCTTCCTGAGGCGCCTTCCTTCTACCACACCATTAATAAATGCCCCTGGAAGCGCTTGCTTATCCTGTTAGATCAACCTCAAGGCATCCTTCGCCTATAAAACCAGCTGAGCCTGCCCCTCACTCCTCAGCTAGCACAGCACTTTATACATGTGTATCCCAATGGGCCAAGACGATTTGTTGGCCCTGCCTTGCTCCTAGCCTGGGAATCCTAAAAGACAGTAGAACTTAATAACCCAAGATTTTGAGGATTCCATGAAGACAACTTGAAAAACATGCTAGGCAGAATGGATCCACTGGTCAACAAAGAGCTCTGGGGCACAAGCAGACTGAGATAAAATTACAGCCATCTCTTACTAGCTTTGGAAAGTAAATTCTCCTAGTCCCTGTTTTCGTACTTCAAAAACAGATAATGCCACCATTTAATAGAATCTAAATTTTAAACAACGAGAAAATTCAGAGTATCAGATACCTGGTTAAGACTCCAGTAAAATGCCATTTGTTGTTATTATTGTGTCTAGTATTCAACAAATGTTTAATTACATGAATAGATTTAGCTTTCAGACCCTTTTAGGTCATAAAAAGTACATTCTAGCACTGTCATGCCAAAACTTTCCAACATGTATACAAGGCACGCAAAGGAATTATTAATAATTCTATTTCACCAATGGAGAAATGCAGATTGAAAGTATAAGTAACTTGGCCCAGGATACACAGTGAGTCAGTGGCCCAGGTAAGAGTAAAACTCAGTCTTCAAATGCTATCTGTGTGTAAGTCATTTTAGAAAACAAATCTATCTAAAAAAATAATATGTTTTAATGCTTTTCCTTATGGTTATTTTACAGGAAAGTAAATTTGTAAAATAATAAATCAGTAAGATGCCAGAAAAGAACAGGTTACCCAATTTAGAGCAGGTACTCGCAAATGAGTGTGCAAACTTAGAAAGCATAAGTCCGAAATGTTCCCTTGCTTCCATAGCCTCCAATGACTTCTCCCCACTTTCAGAACGAAGTCACCTTCCTTTCCATGGCACCCAAGTTGCTACGTGGTCTAGATTTTGCTTACCTCTTCTATAATGCTTTCCTTATAGTCATTTTCCTCAAGTCACACAGGCCTTCTGTTTCTAATACTCTCCAAACTCATTACTGCCTTAGGAATTTGTATTTAATGCTTCTTCTCCTGGAATTCATTATTCCCCAGATTTTCCCCATCTTGGTACCTTTTTGTTTTTTCAGTCACAGCGTCAAAACCTTCCCTGCCTGCTCCATATAGGTTTGGCTCTCTACTGTCCATCTTGTGTTATATCCTTAACTTACCCTAATCTCTCCATACCATTATCACTATATAAAATTCTGATTTGTTCTGGGACTATTTCTCCCATAGAATATCAAAAGAACAGATAGAAAATGCTGATTTTGGGGCTGGAGCGGTGGCTCAGCGGTTTTGGTGCTTGCCTGTCAAGCACGAGGACCTGGGTTCAAACCCCAGCACCACGTACACAACTAAGTGTTGGAGCAACTACGGCCATGTGAAAAACTAAATAAAGTTGTTTCTCTCTTTCTCTGTCTCTCTCACTGTCCCTCTCTCTTTAAAAAAAAAAAAAAGAAGAAAGAAAATGCTGATTTTGTCCAGTGCCCCATGTCTAGAACCTAGAACAGTACCTGGCACATAGTAGGTACCCAGTAAACATTTGCTAAATGGATACACAAGTTAGTTTATTTTAATCACCACTAAAACATCAAGCAAGTCCTTTTATACTTAACAATCTAAACTAACAAACACCCTTAGAATGAAAAGAGATGCAGTCCCCAAAAATAGATCTCATAGCTGAGAACAAAGGACTCTTATTTATAATCAAGGAAAGCTGAGTCCTTTGGCAAAAGGGACTGTTTGGAGACACTCCCTGCATTTGAACCAAGAGCTTACACATGCTTCTCCAACTTGGAGCTCAGCCTCCTGTTCTGGTTTCAATCTGGAGATTTTATCTGACAGCCTACATGTCACTGCCCATGGTGGACTTGCTCTGTTACCAGAGTTAGCTCAGCACACCCCACATACATAACAAGCAAAATATGCATCAAGAAGGGAAGGAGGGATCTTCAAAGTAGTTTAATTTCTAGGATTAATTTCAAAAGGATCTGGAAACCCCATTTCTAATGTCATGATGCTTAGCCCACTTTAAAGTTAAAACTCTTAGAAGGAGTTTCAGTTATTCATAACAAATACACATTCTTCCCAAACAGAAATGAGATCATTGACTCTACATTCCTGAATTGTTTTTAAGAGAGAAAAGAAGAGAGAGAGAGAGAGAGAGAGAGAGAGAGAATGAATGAATGAGAGAGAGAGAAAGAGAGAATCAATTTTATTTATTTTTTCATCTGGCCTTCGTTTCTCCAATACTTAGTTGTGTATGTGGTGCTGGGGTTCGAACCTGGGCCCTTGCACATGCCAGGCAAGCACTTTAACTGCTGACCCATCGCTCCAGCCCCTGAATTTTTCTTTTAACAACATGAAAAAGTAACAACACCAGCAGTTCACCTGTTATCTAACTGAACAATTTTGTAAAACCCAGCAAAACAGGGCTAGAGTGTGGCTCAGCACTGTCACGCTTGCCTGCCATGTGTGAGGACCTGGGTTTGAAACCCAGCAGCTCATACGCAACTGAGTGTCGGAGCAACGAAAATCAGATAAAAAAGTAAATAAAAACCTAAATGAAAAAAAGAAGCTAAATAGAAGTCCCAATTGCCTCATTTCTGATTAATAATGGAACAAAGGAAGAGACTTGTTCTGTAGAGGTCCTTCCCTACAAGTCAGCAATTGACATCTAAAAGTAAAGTCTAGGACTCCATTTCCTCCCTGGTCCTCTGGTAGTTGATATGCATGGAAAGAGAATCCAGGCACAAACACCAAGCTCTCTCCCAGCAATTTTCCACTTTTTCCTCTTTCTCACTTTTAAAACAGCTGAACCATAAGCTTCCCTTTATCAGATGCCTCAACAGGTCTAGATTGGATATATGCAATTATATCAAATTTGCAGCAGCATAATTCACCAAAGATCAAAAAGCTTTTTGAATGTGAGATGATTTCTATTATAAAAGCTTAAAACAATCAGTCTCATCCTCTGGATCCACTCTTAAAATTTATAGATTCATGGCATGAAAACAGAGAGGGTCCAAATCAGTGCTCAGGTTGCCTCTGTTTAGGTTCCTTGTGACCATCTCTATTTTTCAGGCCACCAAGGGCAAGCATTGCTAGAACAGCAGTCATGAGCTCCTGCCCACAGTCTGAGTGTTAGCTTTTTGACTCCCCAAAGCCCCTTCTTCAATAGACACTATGGATTTCCTTTCGTCCTCATCAAAGAAGTAGGTTAACATATATAGTAGAGTTTGGGGAAAAATATTGTGTGGAGAGGGAGGGCACTAAAAAAATTAGATTTGTGAAACTCAATTGTGGTAGACTGGTAATTATTGAAATGGGCTTTAATGGAGATAAAAAGCAAGCTTTAAGAAGGCACTTCCCAGTAATTAATTGAACCTTTCTTAGTTCTAAATTGAGAAAATAAAAAAATCAATAATTTTAAATGTGTCATACTTATTGACGCTAATGAAAGCCCCTGAATAAGCATTTAATACAGCTCCATTGCTATTTTAAATTTACGTCCCTCAGTGAGTGAACATTACAAGGTCAGGTCAGTCCCCTGGGCTTCACAGGCTGATGCTATCAAATAGACAGGACTTCGTTCTGCTGTATGTGGAACAACTCTTCAGAGGGTTGCTGAGCTGTCCATGGTGCTAGAAAAGCAACTGTTTGCCTCTCCCCTCTTTGGTTTAGCAGGAGAAACGCAGTCAGAAATACAGAAACAGAGAAACAGGTTATCTCGTGGTGCAGTGACCCATACTTCCATGTGTGATTTGGAAAAAGAAAACACATAGAATCCCTTAGCACTCTGTCTTCCTAGCAAGCTTTGGCTTGATTATGCTACCTCAATAAAGTCTCTCCTTTAACTCTTTCACCAATCACATTGAAACATGTTAATTTATGCTGGCTGGCCTTTTCTTTATAATTTAATTGTTCTATCATTCCAAAGAGACTGAATATTTAAGGTTTGGAGAAATACTTATGGATTGGCTGGAGTAAAATTCAAATTTAGATTCTACTACTAATTATTTGAGCAACTTGGTAGAATCAAGCTACTCTTTCATTACTTTTTTAACTATAAAAAAGGTGATTAGCACTAACACATCTTTTGGAAGCATAAAATACAATGGCATATTTAAAAGTATTTTGAAAACTGACATGATCTAAAGTTGCAAACCTTTATCATACAACTATTTGGGTTTTTTTGTTTGGTTATTGTTATTTTTTTGCTTCTGGTATCACATGTGGTAAGATATTCTTAATACAGTATTCACGATGAAAGATTTTGTTTTCTCCTACAAATCGTAATAGACCTATAAGAATTAAGGACTCATATCAGGTAAATGGTGCGCGCCTGTAATCTTAGCAGCTCGGGAAGCTGAGGCAGGAGGATTGCAAGTTCAAAGCCAGTCTCAGCAACTTAGTGAGACCTTGTCTCAAAATAAAAAGGGCTGGGGTTGTGGCTCAGTGGTTGGCATCCCTGGGTTCAATTCCCTGTGCTAAAAAAAACAAGCAGAGATTAATATGGCATAGGATAGGAAATTTAGAAATTGTAAAATTTGCATCCCACTAAATCACCCAAAGATTAACACCCCAACTCTCAGGTATTCCCAGATCCATTATCATTGCCACATTAGTAGTTTTTGGCATTTATGGAAAAAATGCTTCATCAGCATGCCAAGGGTATACAGATTACATCATTTAATCTGATTGCTCCCACTTTGAAGATAAAGTAACTGATTGGGGAATGATTAAATAACCTGCCCAATCAACAAAGAGTGGCAAAGTAGAAAATGAAGTCAGATTATTCTTAATGCAAATCTTACTCATCTAACCATCATGCCCACAGCCCTCTGTCTGAGTGGGTCGTTTGGACATAGTTTAATTCAAAAGCAGACAAGAATTCCTTGGGTACCTTGTTCTGAAACACAACTCCCCCCGAGAAAAACCACATCCTGCCCGTGCTAAACACAATTCCATCACTGAGTTGCACACCGTCCTCTGAAGAACTTCTGAAAGCCCAAGTCTAGCATATATTAGAGGTCATCCTGAAAACATATCATTTAAGGGAGATAAAAGGAAAGTTTCTAACCTAAGGTCATCCCCCAAATTTCATGATGCAAAAAAGTAGAAGTGGAAAAAGCCCCTGGAATCACAAGTACACTGGTTTACCAGTTCAGGATTCCTAAATCAACCATAGCTCAAAACACAGCAACTTGAACACTTATACCATTTTAAAATTGCTCTTATTGTGCATTTCCTTCTCCATCTGTTGAAATCCTTTCCATTCTTAAAGATCCAACACCCCCTTTTTCCATGAACATTCACAGATGTCTTCAAACCACAAGATTCTAATTTTCTCTATTCATGTCACTTCTATTTATACCACACATTGGCAACAAGTTACCTATTTGCCCTGGGGTATCTGTTTTCTTGCATTGCTATTTAACATATATTGACTTATACCTTTTTTTCATTTTTACTGAAGCACAAGTTCATAGTAGGTGCTCAGTAAATATTAACATTTATCACGCTTCATTGAAAATGCCTGCTAAATTTATGCTTCTCAATTAAGTCCATAAGGGCATAGCTATTTTTTCTATCATGTTCACTGCTGTATCCTTGATGCCACACACATATATCATATGATATAATCAGAATAACTGCAGAAATGAATAAACTCAGTAGCTGAATTGACTGAGTTACTGACCACATTGTAAACCCACACTCCCAATTCTCATCCAGCACCTATGGGTAGAAAAATTCAAATGTCTATTTCAAGTGGATAAATTATGTTCCTAAGTGAATTTATTTTATTGGACATTAAGAGTCACTTTCAAAAGTGCCATGGAAGGATCTGTGCTCGAAAATTTTGTCCTTAGGTAAAACATAAATGCAGCATGGATCACAGAATCAAACTTGGAATGAGTTCAGTTTGCTATGAACGGAAGGGAAAGCAGGTAGATGACATCAGGTAGTCATGCTCAGAATGTCTTACACAAAGAAAAGTGGTGTTGTCTGTTCACACAGAGCAGAGAAGAAATTTGTATGTATCTTTTATAAGCTTGCCAGCTGCTCATACATTAGCTCTACACATTCATACATATTATTTAGTCACATTTACTGTGGTAGATGCTGGGGACAGAGACACTAACAAAAACAATACGGTCTGCCGGGCTTGGTGGCACACGCTTTTAACTCCAGCTATTTGGAAGGCTGAGGCAGGAGGATCACAAGTTTGAAGCCAGCCTCAACAACTTAGCAAGGGCCTAACCAACTTAGCGAGATCCTGTCTCAAAATACAAAATAAACAAGGTTGGGGATGTGACTCAGTGGCTAAGGACCCTGGGTTCAATCCGTGGCACCAAAACAATAAAAAAATAATAATAATAATATGGTCCTGCCCTTCTGCTCTCATAGAACCTATATTCAAATAAGAAAATAAAGGAAATGCCTTCTATTCATTTGTACAATATGAATTGTTAAAGAATCAATTCTACACACAGCACTTCCCTTCCCTAACTTTGCTGCATCTGATATTACCGAGTATAGAACAGATGACACAAGCAGCTAATCTGATTTAATAAATCCTTTAATTCTCTCGATAAATACTGGGGAAGAAAGGGGAACATGGAGAAAGAGGGCCCAGAAATACACTTTAATCCCTTTTTCCATCTTCTTCCTACACCCTTAAATGGAAACACTAAGACAGTTCCTTGAGACGAAGCAATCTTTGCCTCGCTCAGGGGACAAGAATTGGGAGTCTCCAATGGCCTCTTTGGAGTGTTGTCTTTTATGATAGGTGTCCTGGCCCAGGCAATGACGGGAGCTCAAGGAGGGGAAGAAGCAACCCTCTCCTGCAAGGACATTCAAAGCTCTGTGGGTTCTGTGATCCAGGATGCACATTCTCAGATTTAAAGATTTTGTTCTCCTTCTTTGTTTTGATAGGATTTTCTACCACACACTCAAATTAACTATTACTTTTACCTTGTTTTAAAAAAAGAAAAGATATTCTCTTGCAATATTGCATTTGGTTCTTAGATTAATATTCAGATTCACGCAACATCATAAAGGAGAAACTTATGTGCCAATGATCAAAACACTGGGTGACATCTACAAATCAGGATCGAGGGCTGGTGCACTGCTCTGAAAATGTTCCTTATTTATAGAAAGCTTAATTGCATTAAGTGCCAAAGAATGTACTGCTTTCTTTGTAATGAGTTTTATGGTCTTAGCCTTCAGAAGCTCAGATCCATCTGTGACAGCAGAGCGTTGTAGAATTCAGCTATTAATAGCTGCTGGTACACACTTATTCAGAACTGAGAGGCCCAGGGCTGTAGACACAGCCAGATGGAGAGAATACCAGAGGGTAACTGTACAGACAAAAAAGATGATCTTTTTTTTCCCCCAACACAGAACAGACAACACTAAAAACATGACAATCCTGTTTTATTGCAAGCCAAACTCTGAAGAGATTCTCCTCCGCCCCCTTGGGAATTCTCAGGTCTGGTTCTAAACCACCTATGATTTATGATGGTTTCTGATGTTGAAGTAACTCCTTAAGCAGGTTACAAAGTCAAAAACATTCAGAAGGGTAAACAACTCTGATTTAGGAAAACGATATCAAGTATTCACACAAAATATCAAGAAAAAACAATCTGGCCATTACTCAAGGGAAAAAAAAAAACACTTCGATACTGGACAGTTCTTTTTTAATTAGAAATATTTTGCCAAACAAGCAAACAAAAAAAAAGGGACAGTGAATAACAGATATTTCTTTAAGGAAGGCTAAAAGAAAGCCTATTTAAAGTGATTATGGTTTCAGCACAATCTTGATTCTAATTAGAATAGTAACACATTGCAAGACAAGAATGATACAGCTCTCACAATGTCATTCTCTATTAGTAATTCTTTGGGGGCCAAAGTTGTATAAACCACCAACCATTCTTTCATTTAAAAAGAATTAAAATACCCTTTTAGGCGAAATAGGGGTAAAAAACTTTTTTTGATATATAACTAATCACTAAATCGAATGGCTAAATTACACTTTGGGAGATATATTTAAAAGTTGCAAAACTGTGGGGTTTTTTATGCTTTTCAAACAAAGAACTATTAATGGTAATACTTGTGTATAGTGGAAAACCATAAAATAGAGGTAAGGGGTGAACATATCTTCTTGTTTGATCTGCAATGTGAATAAAATTGCATTATGTGAAGCCATGCACAACTGAGGACAGGAGACACAGGAACTAGATGGGAACCTCTGTGCTCTCACACTTCAAGGAAGTTCCCAGAAACCTGGGGGTGGCATGTTAAGAACATGTGACCTCTTTCCCAGACACAGCATAAACAGTCCTGAAAATACAGCAGAGTGTGGGGGCGCATACATGCAATACCAGTGACTGGAGAGGCTGAGGCAGGAGGGTCACGGGTTCAAAGCCAGCCTCGGCAACCTAGTGAGGCCCTGAGCAACTTAGTGAGACCCTGTCTCAAAATAAAAAAATAAAAGAGGCTGGGGATGTGGTTCAGTGTTTAAGTGCCCCTGGGTTCAATCCCTAGTAGAAAACAAAAAACAAAAAAAAACAGTCCTGAAAATACGAGACCTACACGAAAGGCTCATAAAGATGGATAAGGAACCCAGGGTATCTCCCTGTACTGAGAATGTAGAATCTACTCTGTAAACCTGTGTTTATTCATATAACTACCCTTACTTTGTAGGGAGGACCATTTTGCTAATCAAAAGTATTCCTAAAATTATGATGGTCTATTTTTACTGTAGGAAAACTGGCTAATAGTTTGGTCCTAGAATCAGCTATTTTTCAGAGATGATGTAGGTAGGGCAGGACTAACTGCTGTAGGTGTGTGAGGGTCATGTGAGATATTCTGGGCAACACACGGCACAGTGTCAGCACACAATCCACAGGCAACCAACGTTTCTTCTGTTATTTATGTTTTATTCTTATTGCTACTCTATGCAAAGTACTTGTGTAAGAGAGATCTGGGTTTGAATCATGGCTAGGGGACGTTGATGCAATCTTTTTCGGTTTCTCCCTCTGTAAAATACAGCCAGTCCTGCCTACTTTATAGAAGTGGGAACTAAATTAGATCATGACTGCCATATCTATATTTATCATGTTACTCTGAAATGAGCTACCTCCTATATAAAAATGAGCTTTTATTATTTCACCATCATAATCTTACCTACTCAGTGAGGTTGATGTGACACTAAAATGCAGCAAATGCCCAACTGTAGTGTCCAAACCATAACAAACATTCATTTACTCCTCCTTCCTGTCGGTCAGGCTACATATGTATTAAAATGAGCCAATGGCATCTTGTATAGATTTGCTTTGGTATTTATCAGTCTTCAAGCTCACTAGGTGATTTGCTACCACACTATCATTTCATAGAGCAATGGAGGTAAAGCATCATTCGCCCTCTGCAAACTAGATGGAGAAGGCATTTCAACCTCATTTTCTTATTTTTGTTACTATCAGAGAAACAACAACTTAAAACATTTCCTGGTACTTCCAGAGGCACTTCCACTTTTACTTAGACTCTAGCGTTATTGTTTCTGAAATTTCTACGTTGGCTCGTCACTTCGAGGTGCATCCAGTGCTGACACATCAAATATCTCAAACGCAGCTCCTTAGACTTGTGGCCCATGAGGTTCAGGGCAAGCACATTCTACGAAGGGATTTGCATCTCCACCACTAAGAAGCCAGGAGATTTTGTGTGTTACTTTCCCTCTCATGGAAGGTTTACTAACTAGCTAATAGTTTCATTGTCATCGTGAAGCCATTCATCAGTCGCAGCAAGAGTGCACGCAAGGATCTAAAGAGGCAAGGTTCTTTGGCTGCTTTGAAACGAAACCCGTTGGGACCATCACACCACATTCCCCCAGTCTGTGTGAACACTGGCAACAGAAACACGGCATTTCCCACCTAGGCTCTGCCTTCAGCGTGACAAGGCAGTGTCTAACTCAGGGCATTCAACAGTTAGGAAATCCTGACACTGCACCTACTGTGGGAATGACATGATGGGATGGTTTCTCCATTCTCCAGTCATTTCCATATGAAGCTCTAGGGCTGGGAAGTAATGAGATGGACCACAGAGAGCTCTTTCAGGAGGCTGGTGTGCCTCTCCTCCCCCCTTCCCATCCTCCTCCCCCTGCCCAGCTGCAGAGCTGACAACTTCAAACATTTATTAATATTGATCTCTCTGTCCCCTACAATCAATAGTTGATGTCCAAAGAACCAAATCATATTCAATGTGCAGAACTGTATTTGTTTTCACATAATACTGCAGGAAAATTACAGAAGACTCATTACATGAATCAGTTTCTCTCTTTATGATTAAGAAATGACTGCCATTTCCATGCACATCCTAGGCTTTTAGGTGATGTGCCTTTAAAACGTCCTTGGCAGAATGCTCCTATCCCCTCTTCAGTTAGACTAGCCTAGACTAATGGGAAAATATAATTTCACAATATCTTGAATTGGAAAATGGATAATCATTATCCATGGCAAGTGACTCATCCAATAACAGAAATAGGTGACCTTAGGCTGCAGCAGTGGCTTAGTGGTTACCATGCTTGCCTGGCATGTGCAAGGATGCGGGTTCAAAACCCAGCATCATGTACACAAGGAAGGGTCAGAACAGTGAAGGGCACATGAAAAACTAAATAGAATTGCTTCTTTCTGTCTCTCACTGTCCCTCTGTCTTAAAAAAAAAAAAAAAAAAGAAAGAAATAGGTGACAGTAACGCAGTGCCAAAGGCCAAATTCCAGGTGCTTGCACATGTAATCCACTTTCATAATAACACCACATAGGCAAGTCCCATTATTATTACGCATGTCTTACACAGGTGAGGCTGGATGACTTAACTAAGGTTACAACGAGCTGGTGGCAGAACCGGAGTTCTGAACTGTTCTACCTGAACCAAGAGCAAAAGGTCTCAGCCAGTCCTTCACGCTGCCTTTCTTGGTAAATTAAATTATTCCAAACCACTTTTGTTTTGCTTCACCTATAAATATTTTACTTGTCTCAACTCACCTTAGAATTTTATTATTCAGATTTCATTTTCATGGCCCAGACCTCTAATTGGTGCCCTGAGTAATAATGACTCCATTTTCCATATGAAGAGTCATATACCCTTGTTATTTTTCAGAAAGGTCAAAGTGTTTGAATTGTGTTCCAAAACTGGATTTCAGAAATCAGAAGAAAAAATGATTTCCAAGTCCGTAAGAATCTATTTTCCCAATTATAGCTAAAATTTCAATGACTAGTGATACGATTTAACATTTTTCACTTATATTTAGAAAGAAAATAATATTTAAATGCCCTTTTAAAATTTATCAAGAAGGGCTGGAGTGGTGGCTCAGCAGTTATGGTGCTTGCCTGGCAAATGCAAGGATGTGGGTTTGAACCCTAGCACCATGTACAAAATGAAGCATCAGAGCAACAAAAGCCACATGAAAAACTAAATAAAATTGATTCTCTCTTTCTCTCTCATTGTCCCTTGCTCTTAAAAAACAAACAAACAAACAAACAAAAAAAAAAAACCAAGAAGTAAAATATGGCCGAACTAAGTAAGAAGTAGCAATGAATATTCTGATTTTCCAGTCTACCACTTGCTGAGGCTACTGAGAGCCCAATGGAGCAGGTCAGTGGGTCAGGGTGCCCATGAGGTGCCTTGAATTCTAGGGACACATTCATCTTTGGTTTGTCAACTGTCCACACAGGACCTAGGGTGGAATGACCACTGCTTCACACCTCTCCTTTTCCTCAAGTTTCTAAGGTTAGAGAATGAGAAGAATGCACAAAACCTTAGAACCCTGTATTCCCTTAGTCTACGGATGAGGAAACAGAAGGTCGGGAAGACACACAGCTTGCAGAGCCTGAGCTGGATCCAGAGCTACTCCTGCACACGCTCCCTCTTGAGCAGAGGCTGTGCTCCAGAGGTACACGTACAACCATCATGGCTGAATAAGGTCCAAAATATCCTCTCCTCTTAGTGCTGTTAACCACACCAGCTGCTTTATTGTAAAGAAAACAGATGCTAATTCTGCATCAAAGATATCCTATAGGCAGGAGTTGCGGCTTGGTGGCAGAGTGCTCACCTCACATGTACAAACCTCTGAGTTAAATCTCCAGCACCAAGCGGGTTAGGGGATGGATAGCCTGTACACTATGCTAGTCAGAGTCGAAAGATCTGGGTTGGTGTCCTAGCTCCACCAGTTATAAGCTATGTGACTTTACATAAGTTATAAAAGTTTGCTGAGTTCCATCTATCATTTGGGGTTTGTTTTCTGGTTTTTGTTGTTGTTTTTAAAAGAGAGGGAGAGAATCAATTTTATTTATTTTTTCATTTGGCCTGTTTCTCTGACACTTCGTTGTGTTTGTGGCTTTGGGTTCATACCTGGGTCCTCGTGCATGCCAGGCAAGCACTCCAACTGCTGAGCCTCTGGTTCAGCCCTCCATCTATCATTTGTAAGAAAGTAACCCTACCAATCATACTGGGTTGTGATATACAAATGCAGTGACTCATATATTTAATAACAATAGCTCTGATATATAAAAAACAAACATTCAATATATATTTTATCATTCATTTACATAATTGAAACAGAAAATTTATTTTAAGGTCTGTAGGTAATTCTATTACTCCCCAAGCTGTTGTCAAAAAACCTACTACAGTTGATACACTGCTAGTTTATTTTTTTGTTGTTGTTGCTCATTTTTGGGGGGTGGTGAGGATTAAATTCAAGGCCTTACACATACTAGAGAAGTGTTCTACCACTGATCTAGATAGTCCCAGCCCTTTTTAAATTTTTATTTTGAGACAGAGTCTCACTAAGTTGCCCAGTGGTGCCTGGAACTTGCAATCCTCCTGGTTCAGCCTCCCGAGTAGCTGGTATTACAGACACATACCACCATGCCCTGCTTAAACACAATTTCTAAAAAATTAAAATTCATGCATTTGTGTCAGAGTTAAAAGGTAAAAATATAAGAACCTGAGCTTGTCCCAATGCAAGTAAAAATCTTTTCATTATTTATGATTAAGACACTACATTTGGTTGACACTCTTAAGCAATCTTCAGCTACTTGGATGCCAGGGTTCCACTGAAAACAAATCTGCAAACTGGAATGATGAAAACATAGAGTTCTAATTCACTGAATTCTTGGTGGTGATTGGATAGCCACTGCCTGCCACCCAGCACCCTGGGGATGGGCAGAGAACAGAAGAGCGGCACCATCTCTGCAACTTTATTCACCCTTCTCTCCAAACACTTCTTTTCACTTCCTTAGGGTGTCAGGAAGAGCATGTTCCAACAATTGTTCTGAACTGTTGCCAGGAAGTCATGTTTATCTTTAGCATCATCTCTGGGCAAACAGTACAGACAGAGGAAAATAATGTTTGGGGACAAATGTTGAAAACTTGAGTTGTGTTTAGCCTGAATGGAAAGGGCTGAAATGAAAAGCTAATAATGCTGATTCTGTTTTTTCTACAAGAGTTTCTATTTAGAGGACAGGCAGAAGTGGAAAGAGGATGGGTTTCAAGTACCAGCAGCTTTGGACTCTAACTCAGACTGATCAATTGCTGCCTGATTGAGTACCCTTGGATAAACATAAACATTTAACTGAAAAGACTCCTCTGTGTCAGGCACTTGGTCCTCACAGAGCTTCAAGTCCAAGTTAGTAACCCCATGGACTCTATTTTTGTACCCTGAAACAGAAAACAAAACATTCGCATAGCTGTTGTGATAATTATATAACAACATATGTAAAATTACAAAGACCAGTACTTAGCAAATAGTAGTGCTTAACAAATCTCAGTGTCTTTCCCTTATCTTCAGAATAATCAAATTATCTCTCCTTTAAGCCAACTTGCGATTTAAAAGCACAGTTCTACTACATAACTAAAAATAAAACCTGCAGGCAGTTCCATAAATCTACACTCCTAAAATACCCAAAGTGTTTTTGGAGGTCAACTAATCATGACAGCCAGACTTCAAAAATACTTCTCAGATCTTGACCATTTCAAATAGTCCATTTTGATTTCAATTTAAATAAACCGTTTTTCTTTCCAATTACCACCTAGCATGTATGATATACATAGCCCAAAAATCAGAGTTATCAAGAATGCTGAACCCAGCAAATGCATAAGCAACACATAATCTAGGGCAACCAAAGATATGGGGGGGGGGAGAATAAGGAAGGATCTAGGGAGACAACAAGAATGTAGCATATTCTTTACCTCCCTGAGAATCCAAATAATACTCATGCAATCATTTAATTCTGAAAAATTTGCAATCTAAGCATTTATATCACTTATAGGGGTAAAATATAGAAGAACCAAGAGACTGGGGGGTATGGGCGATGTGGGGGTAATTCTGGTTTAAGATTCTGGTTTAAGAACAAATCATATTGTTACTTTATATGTATTTATGATTTACAATTGTAACTCCTTATTGTTACAATAACTCCTTAATAAAAAAATTTTAAAAAGAATGCCAAAATATCAGAACTGCAAATTCAAAATATTCTATTCATTGCATGTGATGTGAGAGACAGGATTGGTATAATAAGAGAAATAAATACATCCCTGATCTGATGGAGCTTACTCTCCAGTGGGAGACAGAATGGCTGCCCGCAAGGAGGCTAAACCATGAGAAGAAAAAGATAAGCATGCATTAAACAACAGTGACCAATATGCTCTATTGTAAGCATTAAATTACAAACCAGAGGTTCTAATGTAGGGGTTCAATGAGATGATATGGTCAATGAGGATTCGGGGAGGAGTGGGACTTGGGCTGGGCCTTTTGAAGGTTAGGGAGGACTATTCAACATCTATTCTCTCCGTGGATGATGACCAAAGGCATCAAAACTCAAAGCAGCAGCCAGATGTCCCAGTGCCCTTCCTTTCTGAATGCATGCAGTATCTCAATTCCTTTGCTATTCCCTAGTACAAGTTTTAGCTGTGCTCCATCTTGTCCAAAAGGCAGCATCACCTGCTCCTGGGTCAAGGCTACCCAGAAATGGAATAAGATCAGGCTAGTAATAAAGAGGTTTGCTATGAGAAAGCTTTTAAAATTCTATTTCGTATTTGGACTGGGCAAGCCTCCGAGGTGTCTCCTCTGAGACAGGACGTCATCCATGCTCCCTAAGCACAGCACCATGAAGCCAGAACTGCCACACCCAGCTCTTGGCATGGGATAAAAAATGCTCCCCTCAAGTACCCCACCAGATCTGCTGCGAAGCTCTGCACACTTGTTCACCTGACCTTCTCTCAATCTTCTAGACCAGAAGTTCCCGATCAGCCTGGAGGAAGAAACTCATGGGAAGATATGGCCACTCTGAAATCATGTGGCTTACCTGTGTATTTATGGCTTTCTTAGCATTTTTCTGCCTGTGGAAAGGAGCCACAGCTGTCATCAAATTCTTGAGAGGTTCGGTGATGCCTCCCATACCCACAACTTCCCCAAGAATTTAAAAACCTGTGTTCTATCTCTGCCAGGGTCAATTTTCTATTTAGATCACTTCCAAATGGTTATACTCCAACCATAATTATAGAAAAAGAAGAAAGAATGGTGAACTTGAATATTTCAGCATTTCTTACCTACTAACAACAACCAAGTACTAACTTGCAAAGTTTGGCTCCTACACTTTTCAATGAGTAAATTATATGAAGATAATTTTCAAATGCAGATCTTTTCCTGTTCCAATGCTTAAAAATTATGCATGTGTCAGACTCAGTGAATAATGATTCTGATTCTATCACTTTAGTATTTATTACCTAGTGACATTTTGCAGTTACTAAGCACTATACAAGGAGTAGTACATAGATCCAGTTACTTTGGAGCTCTTCACCAAATTGTTTTAACAATAAGGGAGATTCTAAAACTGCCCTACCCTGATAGAATACAGGACATTAGGTTACAAATGGTCCCAAGGGAAATGAATTCCTAATAAACTCAGACTCTATTTTATGCATTCCTGAGAGGAGAATTGTAATAGATTGGTGTAGGATCAGAAGTCATTCATGTTCTCTCATAGGAGACGAAAAGCAAAGTTGGAAAACAATCTCATTGCCTACTTTACTCACATACTAACCCCCCACTTCTCAAAGCTTCAGTTTATTCTTTTATAACTTGGATGTAGTTTTGCTTGCTTTAGCTTACACAGGCATTATAACCATATGATAATGATTTTAAAAAATCATACTGAAAGCTGAGTGGTGCACACCTGTAATCCAGCAGTTTGGGAGGCTAAGCAGGAGGATTGCAAGTTCAAAGCCAACTTCAGCAACATGGTTAGGCCCTACGCAGCTTAGTGAGACCCTGTCTCAAAATAAAAATATGAAGGTATGGGGATGTGGCTAAGTGCCCCTGGGTTCAATCCCTCAATCTCTAGTACCGAAAACAAACTGAATATTCCAAAACATCACTTTCTCTCCTGGCCTCCTTTGATCCTTGCTCATTCTCCACCCACATGAGCTGTTGCAGGATACTTGGCAGGATGTCACTGTACATCTGCCAGCATTCATGTCAGCGACACTCACTCATCTGGAAAGCCGGAAGCCACAGGTAGGGCAGGAAACCTGCATGCCTAGTTCTAAGTCTGTGCAACTTCATTTTTGGAAACCAAGGAGATTCCGATCAGAAAGCATCCTAGACGCTAAACAGAGTCACTTAACAAAGCCAAACAGGGTTAGGACCTGCACTTCTTTCATTTTAGCATTTTGTTATCTACATATCATTATTTTGTCTTCTTAATGTTTACTCTTATTCCAGTTTTTTTTTTCCCTCTCTCTCTTTAAAAATACTGTGAGATGTGCAGAACAAACTTTGTTATAACTTTCACTGGTCTGGCTTTTTACCATTACCCTACACAGTGGCCTGAGGGTAAGGTGGTCTTTCTTTCCTTTTTTTTTTTTTAAAAAGACAAAAGATTGAGGGGGGCTGGAGTGGTGGCTCGGTGGTTACGGCGCTTGCCTGGCATGCGCAAGTACATGGGTTCAAACCCCAGCAACCCACATACACAACTAAGTGTTGAAGCAATGAAAGCCTTGTGAAAAAACTCAATAAAAATTGATTTTCTCTGTCTCTCTCTCACTGTCCTTCTCTCTTTAAAAAAATAAAATAAAAATTAAAAAAGATTGAGGGACAGTGAGAGAGAGGAGAGAGACAGAAACAATTTTTTATTTAGTTTTTCATATGGCCTTTGGTGGTCTTCTCAATCAACAAGTTCATTCCTCCTGGACCCTTCAGTAGACTTCAGAGCACTTAGAATGATATTCCAACTCTTTACCATGGCTTAAAGAGCTCCAGGGACGGGGCTGGAGCGGTATCTTGGTGGTTACAATGCTTGCCCAGCATGTGCGAGTACACAGGTTGGAACCCCAGCACCCACGTACACAACTAAGTGGCAGAGCAACGAAAGTCACGTGAAAAACTCAATAAAAATTGATTCTCTCTCTCACTCACTGTCCTTCTCTCTTAAAAAAAAAAAACAAAAAACAAAAAATAACAACAACAACAACAACAAAAAAAAAACAAAAAAGAGCTCCAGGGACCCTGGCTCCTGCTGTCCTCTATGGGCTCTCATGCCGCCCTCTCCTTCCCTTGCCAACCTTCAATGGCGCTCGCCTCTGGTTCTCTGAATATGCCACAAGCCTTAGGGCTCCTCTGTGTGTCATGTCCTTCATTTGATATGCTCCTTCCCCCATAGCTTGTATGCCTGACTCATTTTGCATTCATCTCTCATTTTGGGCCAGCCACCGCCACTGAAATGATCTGAAGCCATCTTCCCATGCTCATTTGTTCCCATCGCAGCATCATTTATAATGTTTTCATTTTCTGGGCTTTTTTGGTTTTGTTTATGCATGTTTCCTTCACAAACTTGTAAGCTCTGTGGAGGCTGGATACTGGGTGTGTTCAGCTCAAAATTAGACCTCAGGTACAAACAATAGCTGGGGCTGGTGTGGAAACTGCCCGTGACCACACAGTAGGCATTCAGCAAGTACTTATTGAGTGAAAGAAATAGGCAATCTGAGTCTGTATACTAAATTTTGTCTCCCATGTGCATATCATAAAGTAGAAATTTGATTTGCTTATTTTATAAAGAATTCTCTCTCCAGCAAGTATAAATCTAATTTTTTAAAACTAAGTTTGGAAACTTCATACCTGCACTATCCAACACAGTAGCCAATAACTGCATTTCACTATTGAACAGTGAAATGAGGCCAGTTTGAATTGAATGTGACATAAATGTAAACTACACACTGAGATTTGAAACCTCAATGAGAAAAAGAAAATAATTTTTATTTTGACAACATATTGAAATAATAAAATTAATTTATTTCCTTATGAAGCTATTGGAAGACTAAAACTACCTATGTGGTTTGTATTCCATTTCTATTGGATAATGCTGGTCTAGAACACTAGGCTGTTCCTCTACATTCCATAGCCAACATGATTTTTATGCTTATAGCTTTTTTTAAATCTACCTATCACTGTATACATTGCTGAGAAAATATATAGAAGTCTCAAAGGTATTTTAAAAAATTTGTATATCACTCTACAGCATTTTCATCTCATGCAAATTTTAGGGAATTTTCCAGGTAGCAACCATAATACTCAGTCTCTTGGGTAGGAAAAGATCTTCACACAATTTGAGAGTTATTATTTGCACTACTGTTGACAACAGTTTCTGAATCCTTTAATTCCTCTTCCAGGGTCACTACCGTAAGTTAGGGCACCATGGTCTCACACCTGCACAACTGAAACAACTTCCTAACGGGTCTTCCACTCCAACTCACTTTTCCCCTCAAAGCCAGAGTGATCTTTCTAGAGTCCAGCTCTTACCAGTTGCCTTCCTGCTTGGACCTGCCTGTAGTTTTCCACTAAGCTCAGGAAAAATCCCAGATCCTTTATCCAGTTTTCCTCCCTCTCATAACAGAGGTCCTGTTCACCTCTGCTGCCTTTCACCACTTCTTCCCTCTTCAGGCTCCACACTCCAGCCCTTTGGAACTCTTTGCAATTCTGCAATGGTGACAAGCACCCTATGCTTTTGAACTTTGTTCCTTATGCCAGAGCCCACACCTATTACCACCCACCCTTATCTGATCAATTCCAGCTCTATACTCCATTTAGGGATAAAGAAGACAGCCAGCCAGGGTGTGGTGCATGGGATTCAATGGGAAGGCATCCCCTGTCCTCCAGAAACCTTTCCCTTACTGCCATAGGGCTGAGGTCTGTCAGGGTAGATACCCAGTGCCAGCCATAAATCTAACTCTAAGCATGCACTAAGCACTTGCCCCTGAATTCTTGCCATGAACCTGTGAGAAGACAGGAGTGGCTGAAGCTTGTTTACCTAAGCTCTATGTGCTTGGGCTTGTTCTAAGAACTGCATATGCATTATCCCAGACCTCAGGGCAATCTCTGAGGTAGGTACTATTATTATCCTATTTACAGACAGGGAACTTGAAGCCCAGATGGATTTAGTAAATCACCTAGCTCCATAGCTGCAGGTTTGAGCTTCTGAGGTTTGATGTTACAGTTGCTTTGACTTATGGCCGGTATTGTCATCATTTTAGAGATGAAGAAACAGAAGTTCAGCAAGGTTAAATAACCCACCTGTAGCCAGGCATGGTGGCTGGCGACTCAGGAAGGCTGAGGCGGGAAGATCCAAGTTCAAAGCCAGCCTCAGCAACTTGACAAGGCCCTGAGCAACTTAGCAAGACCCCATCTTACAATAAAATATGAAAAGGGCTGTGGGTGTGGCTCAGTGGTTAAAAGCCCCCGTATTCAATCCCTGGTACCAAAAAACAAAAAGAAAACAAACAAAACACACACACACACACACACAATAGCACACTGGAAGTAGTCAAGTCAGGATTTGAAAAACCCATTCAATGTCCCATTCACGTACATACTTCTGTCATTACACGTTATTCCAATTGCCTACTGACTTATTGGCATCTCTCACTGGACTGGAGCTTCTTATTCTTTACTTTACTTTGTAAACAGATTTTATTATAAAAAAGTATTGGATTAACAGAAAAAAAAAGGATAGTATAAAGAACTCATATAGGTGCACACCTATAATCACAGTGACTCAGAAGACAGAGACAGGAGGATTGCAAGTTTGAGCCCAGCCTCAGCAACTTAGTGAGAAACTGTCTCAAATTAAAAATAAATACGGCTGGGGCTGTAGTTTGGTGGTAGAGCAGCCCTGTGTTCAATCCCCAGTACTACAAAACAAACAAAAACTTGGGCATAGGTCTCGCAGAGTTTCTGGGGTTGTGAACATCTTACGTTATTGTGGTACACTGGTTATAGTTAAGGAATGATACTGATACTGATACTTCAGTTATTTTAACTGAAGCCACAGTTTATTCATATTTTCTTGGTTTTCACCTAATGTCCTTTTGCTGTTCTAGAACCCCATATATATAGCACTTAATCATTACGTCTCCCTAGGCTCCTCTTCGCTATGAGTTTCTCAGACTTTCCTTGCCTTTGATCCTGACGGTTTTGAGGAATACCAGACACGTGCAGCATAGGAAGCCCCTCTTGGGATTTGTCTGATGAGGTTCTCATGACTGAGGACAAAACTAAAGTGCCATTTTCATCACATCATGTCAATCAAGTGTACCTCTATCAACATGACTTGCGTTCATGCCGACCTTGATCACCTAGCTGAAACAGTGCTTGTCAGGTCCTCCACTGTAAAGTTCCTCCCTCTCCCCACATACTGTACTCACTGGAAAGAAGTCACTGGGGACAGTCCACAGTGAGGCAGCGGGGAGCAACGACCATTTGCTGTGCTCCTTGAGGGTACGTCAACATCATCTATTTGGAGTTCCTCAGCATAGAATATCATTTCTCCCCATTCACTAGTTTATCTGATCATATGCTTATATCTGTATGGATATCTGTTTCATACTTTGGGAAAAAATCTAATATTATTTTATCGTATTGCTCAAATTGCTGCTCTTTGGCCATTGGGTCTCTTTTAATTGGTTTTTGCACCCCTTCGACACATTTCCATATAAGCATGATGTCTCCAACTCTAACTCATAACCACATGGGTCATTCTAGCTTCCTCCCCTTGCTCATCTATGAATTCCCTTCACACAGTGAGAAGTGACTCTTAGCTCTATGGGCAGAATAGGTGCCTTGTTCACTGCTGTACCCCAAGTACAATGCTTGACATATCTAATGTATATGTTGGCTCGGTATTGAGTTGATCCCATAATCTCAATTCTGAAAGGGAATACAGATAAATTTGCAAATGTTACAAAATATAGATTTCAAAGATGAAAATCACAATAATTTATCAGGGCAAGAATACAAGAAGGTGCACTAACAAAGGTCTGATTTAAGTGTTTTCATTCAACTCAGTGAAGGGAAAATGACAGTAATACATCTAAGCCATGCAAAAAGGATTCAGGCTTCCCTGAAAAGGATTCAAGTAGCATAAAATGGTTTGTTTCTCCACAGCAATTTACATTTATTAAAATAGATAATAGGTATAATCATTATCAAAATAGAGCCTCTACCCCATACAATGTCTTAATACATTCATGAAGTTCCTGACAAACAGGCACAAAGCCATGGCAGATTAGACTCCTAAGTGGAGGATCACTCTAATAGCCCAGCAGAAAAACCAATCTCACACTTCTGGGAGGGAATATAAGACCCAGGAACAGCCTTTGAAGGTGGAGGGTAAAGTACAAAGGAAAAGGTGCTAATGTGAAGCAGCCCCTAGAAGGGGACTGGGCTCCAATGTGACACTCAGCATTAATGATGCTAATTTATGTCTGGGTAAGTGTATGTGCACGACACAGAGGAAATTTCAAGAGATCTATGAGACACTGTGAAGGGGTTCATCCTGAATCTCTTGCAAAGGCACATGCTTCACACAGGGACTGCTTCACATGGGCATCCGTTCTGCACATCATGCCGGTTTCGTATGAACAAATCACTTGACTCCTTAAACCTTCTCAACATCCTTTCCAATCTATTTTTGCAGTGCAGCCAGTATGATTATTTTTTTAAGAGAAAGAGAGGGACAGTGAGCGAGACAGAGAGAGAATCAATTTTATTGAGTTTTTCACGTGGCTTTCATTGTTCTAACACTTCATCATGTACGTGGTGCTGGGGTTTGAACCCATGTCCTGGTGCATGCCAGGCACATGCTGTAACCACTGAGCAATCGCTCCAGCCCAGCAGCATGATGTTTTTGCAAAACAAATTTGGTCACTACTCTTCATCCTCCGCACACTGAAATATTTGAACAGTTTCCTTTTACTCCTACCATGAAAAGCAGAAAGAACTCACATACCTTCAAAGCTCTGTAGGATGTGGCTTCCGATTAATGCTTGCCTGGTGGGAACTCAAGCCACGCAGCCACCTTTCCCTTCTCTGAACACACATTCTCTCTACTACACTCAAGTGCCCTCATACATGTAGGGCACCCTTACACCTCCTGGCCAACACAAATCCTGAAGCTTCAGCATTTTGTGATCATCCTTTCTCCAGGGAAGGCTTCCCTTCCAGGCCCAGCAGCCTTACTGCACACCAACATAGCACCACAAATTCTTTCCTGAGCACACCTGTCATGGTTGCATTTATCTTTGTTATTCTTTAAGAGGCCCTGTCACTCCATATTCCTGGCACCTATCTCCATGCCTGGCATACAATAAATACCCAACAAATATCCACTGAATGAATGAATGAATGAAAAATGACCATCATCTACCCACAGTACTGCAAAGGCTTTCCTAAGCATTAAAGCTCACTCTCCTTTGTATTCTGAAGAGTATGTTATTTCACACCAGAAATTTGATTGGTTACCATAGAGATGAATGTAAGAAATATCCCTGCAAGGCTCTGGTAGTTTCCAAAGAAACGGGAGATCTTTACTTATCATATTGGCCATTAATGTGTTGAAATGAATTATTATATGGAAATGGCATGTAGGTGTCAACTGCTAATGGTGAGATACTGATCAATGACCTTCCCTTAAGATCCCTGTTATCAAATAATTTTGATTTCACAATCTTCTGATACTACTCCTGGTTTTCAAGCTGTAATCATAGGGCCCAATTTCATTTAACATTCAATAACTATTTACTGAGTCTATTTATTACATGCCAGGCCCTGTGTCAGAGCATGGCAAGAGGGACAGGCTCATACCTTCAAACGGAGGTGAGCGCCAACACGTGAACAAGCAAATAACACTGCAGACTTTACTAGTGCTTAAAAGAAAAGAAATTCTGTTCTGTGTGAGCAAGATCATTGCCATTATTTCATCACCATCTTAACTGATTCAAATGCCACACTGGGATAACTTGCATTATTATTGCTTCATCGTACCGACTAGATCACAGTGTTTTTCTTTTTGCTTCATAAAGGATTCAAGGATTTTATGTTTTAGTGCCATAGTTTTTCCTAGCCTTTTTTTTTTCTTTGGTGGGGGGTAGGGGTCGGGGAACAGGGTGTACTGGAGATTGTACCCAGGGGTACCACTGAGCCATATCCCCAGAGAATTTTTACTTTTTTGTTTGATCCTCCTGCCTTAGCCTTCCAAGTTGCTGGGATTACAGGTGTGCACCACCATGCCCAGCTTTTCACAGCATTTAAATATGTGCATTTTCTTAAACAAATGACTAGGAAAACAAGGTCTAGATTTCCCAAGGAGCCACTGTAACTTCTTGACATTTCCATTGCCAGTTTTTTCCCTATTTTTTTAATTGGTGCATTTTAATGATACATAATGGTGACATTCATTGTTACATGTGCACATGCACACATTATAAATTAGCCAATATCATTGTAGTATTTCCCTCTCCTTCCTCTATTGCCAGTTTTGATGCACTCTGAAAGATCAAAGTGCATTCCTAAGATGAAAAAGAACATCTAAAAAGAACGTCCCGTTTCATGGAGACATATTTTTTTCATTTATTTTGAGTGATAAGTAATATAAGGTGTATTGGTTCACAAAATCTTAAAGACACTAACAGAGAGAATGTAAATTTTGCAAAGCATGGGTGAGGATTCCCTTGATAACCATTAGGAACCTTGAGGCATTGGGTAGTATTTGTAGCTCCACAGGCCCTCAATGATTATGTATCAAAACGTTTGCTGAGAAAGTGGGGATGCTTCAAGAAAATTATCTAGGAAGTGTGAAACCAGAGTAAAGCTGCAAGAGAATATCAAAACTGAAGTTGCTATGTTCTCAAAAGGAAAAAAAAATCACAAAAAGAAAGGGCGCCAAGAACAGAATCCTCTCCATCCATTTTGACTAAGGGTGCAGGCTTCTGAGGAGCCAGGAAACTAGAAGACTCTCAAGAACTAACCAGGCTGCCTTGGAAGTGCCACAGCTCAAGACTGAACCTCCAGCTGTCACTAGTGGAGGACAATCAGCAGATTGATAAATTCTTCTATTTAGGCTTCTAAACAAAAAAACTAACTTTTTTTTTTTTTAAAGAGAGAAGGAAAGTGAGAGAGAGAGAGAAAATCAATTTTTTATAGAGTTTTTCACATGGCTTTCGTTGCTCTGACAGTTGTGTGCATGGGTATTGGGGTTTGAACCCATGTACTTGAACCTGCTGGGCAAGTGCCATAACCCAGCCACCGCTCCAGCCCCACTAATTTGCTTTTAACTTAACAAATCACAGCTTGATTACAGGTCATCAGTGACCATTAATACGTGAAACTGTTTGCATTTTACTTCTGTATATGAACACAGCCTTGCCTTTCACTCTGGCTCTATCAAGCTTTCAAAGAAAAAAAGCCCTTATCTGGCCTCAAGTAAGACTTAAGCAAGCAACAATTAACCTCTGGAATAGAACCTGGAAGCAGAAGACTTATTATTTTGGTTCATTGTTGTTCGGTAGAATCAGCCATTACCTTTGTAACGGAGACATTTTTTTGTGCCAAAAGACTGTGCAACCACCTCTTTCCAATCATTCTCCATCACTTCCGGTGACTAAAATGCACTGGCCAGCAACATGGGTCTGCTTCTGTGGGACCAGTGCAGACAGTCCTGAATGTACCATACAATGGCCAATTCAAGGCCAGATAAAATGCAAGGAGCACCCTGAGGATTATCGGAAATGTAGAAGGGACAGGAAGAACCTATCTGGCAAAAAAATAAAATAGTAAAAAAAAAAAATTAATTTTTTAAAAATGGAGGCAGAGTCCAGAATATAGACACATCAATTGGGAACTCTGGAAATTTTAAAAGTTTGACTGGAGCTTTGTATTAATTATATTAGGAGCCAAGATTCTTAAAAAGAATTGGATAACTGACAAACCTCCATTTCACTTTGTGCTGAGCAGTACAGGGGAGGGGGTGGCGGAGGGTGGGCATGGCCTAATGGACAGAGATTACCAATCTCAGCAATGTTTGAGCACTTTCTCACAATTCCTAACAAACAGCTATTTAGGAGTGAGCCCCTGATGCACCTCATCTAATGCTCTGTTGCTTCATAAAAAAGTGCCCCAGGGATCCAAAAAGTGTGGTACATATACATGTACATCATGGAGTTTTACTCATCATTAGAAACAATGATATTGCAGCCTTTGAAGGCAAATGGATGGCTATGGAGGAAATTATGCTGAGTGAAATAAGCATAACCCAGAAAACCAAGGGTCGAATGTCTTCACTCATCTGTGGAGGCTGGAGCTAGACCCTGGCCATTGAGAAAGGAGGTGTAGTATCATGTTTTAAATCTGGAAAAGGTATAATGTCATACAACCTAAGGCATTTGTAGAGATGTATTGGGAAGAGGGAGGGGAGGGATATGGGTAGGTAATTGGGGGGGGGACTCTTGGGGGTAAATCTAATTTTCAGAATATATATATATATATATATATATATATATAGTATTATTTCGTTAGAAGCCTATTTGATTGTTCAACAAATAAATTTATGAATTTAAAAAAAAGTGCCCTGGGGGGCTGGAGCAGTGACTCAGCAGTAGAGTGCTTGCCTGGCATACGCGAGGACCTGGGTTCAAACCCCAGCACCACATATACACCAAGCATCTGAAAACCAAAAACTAGATGAAAAAAAAATAAATAAAAGTGATTCTTTAAAAAATAAATAAATAAGAAGAAAAGTTTCCCTAGGGAATGCCACTCTTGACTACTAGTATGCCAACCATCAAATTAGAGGTGCTTCTAAAAAGGCAAGTTTGGCAGTCCACATAGCACCACCAGTATTTTACTTTCTATTCTAGAAGAGCTACTGAACACCTAAGTTTTGCATCAACAGACCACGCTTGGGGACAGCACCCAGTTCCTCAAAGTTTCAAAGGCCCTGTGGATCAGTTATCCTGTTCATCATTACAGCACTCTCATGAAAGTGAGATCATGAATGTTCAGGGAGTGATGGAGAAAATGCAGCCTCCTCAGTTGTCGAATCCTGCCCTTTCTATTTACTTGCAGGGTGACCTTGAACAAGTTTCTTCACCTTTGCAAGCTTCAGTCTTCCCATTTGCAAATACATTTACTATATTACCTACCTTATAAGGTGATTCTTAAACCTCAATGTTTATCTGACACATGATGAGAGTTCAATAACTATTAACTGCTATTACTTAAGGAGGTGCTCAACAAATAATGAATTAAAAGATGAATTAGACTTTTTTCATACCAATCTGTTGCTACATAGTAAAGTACTGTTTCTTATTAGGGCACATTTTGGGAACTCGAGTCCTAGTGCATGCCAGGTAAGTGCTGTAACTGCTGAGCCACTGCTCCAATCCCTATTGAATAATCTTAATCTCAAGCTGATTTTAACCAAATTCTAATGAATTCCATTTCTGAAGAAAGTTGCTAAACTTATGAAAAATGATACCTTGAATGTGATCTTTCTATTATCATACAAAGGCTCCTTTTATGCCTCCCATTTGTTCACTAAATTATACACAACACATGGCTACCAACCTCTTAGCATTTTGAAAGGGCACTATCTTTGCATTTTGAAAGGATTTTTCAGGACTATTTGGATTTGATCAGGCACAGAGAAAAGTAGGTATTCAATCTTGCTATTTTTTTCTCACAAGTTCTTAAAATTCCAACTCTCAGCTGTCTCTTTTTCACTTGTAGATTTTGTACTTTTGAAAAATTTGAGTCTGACATAACACAGATATGACCAAGTAACAAAATACTTCAGTCCTTCCTCTTTCTCCTCCTCTTGGAGGAAGAAGAATTAGGGACATAAATGTTGGAAATTCATTCCAAATTTTTCCAGTTTCATCTTATTACAGTAACACCATTAAGGGAAACCAGATAAAACTTAAACCCTCAATGTCATATTAGAATTTCCTAAAAATGTTACTGGTTGGTAGGACATTTTTTTTTAAGGTACATTGATATGACAATATAACAAGAGATACAAAGCCTTTTTTAAAACAGGCCAGGCAAAAAATTTAAATTTTCTATAGCCAAGGAAGAGCTGAACTACACACCTCATATCACATACACAGGTATTATTTAAAAGTAAACCCTGGTCTCTTACCATCTTATATTTAAAAACTGCTTTAAGAACTATCTTGGAGAGGGAGCTGAGAACGTAGCTCAGTGTTACAGCACTTCTTTAGCATGTGTGAGACCCTAGGTTTGATTCCTAGCACTGCCAAAAAAGAAAAAGAAATATCATCTGCACCCAGTCCATGTAAGTGTACAAAGCTAGAGATTTGCCCAACTCCTTCAGGACACCAATGCCTGACACCGATGCCTCCACAGGCTGATGGAGGGTTATCCATAAACACATACATACACACATGAGTGTGAACATATGCACACACACACCTGCACTTGTTTTCCTGCCCTCTTTGGTCTCTGACCACTTTGAAATTTCATTTGCCCTGTGATACACATTTATTGGGGTGTTTTTCTTTCCCATTCCTTTTCTGAAAGGGAACACACTTCTCTTCTGAGTCTTAACCTTTGATCTACTTCAAAGTTCATGTTAACCTGTTACAAATGCCACCTCCTCCAGGTGTCTCTTTCTGATGATTCTTTACCTTAAATCAAAATATGGTTCTTTTGTACAAATTTTTATTTTCCAGGACCCAAACATACAGCCAACTATGAAGACAACAGAGATAAAGAGCCTCACCACATACAGTTTGAGGTCTTCACACCAATTCAGCCAAACAGGTGGAACTGCCTAGGGGCTGTGATGGGAGGGCTCCCATGACTGAATACAGGTGCATGGAAACTGATTTCCTATAGTGACTTCTAGATGGACTTTCTCATTCAAAATTGCTCATTTATTGAGACTATTCTTTTTTCATTATATGCAAAGTAAGATGGCTGTATTGTCTCCTGACCCCAAGCCCTTTTTCTTTGTTAAATTAATATCTGTCTTGTTCACTAGCTTCTTTGACATGCCCTTCCAGTATCAATAAAGCAGGTTCCACTCTTGTCTAACCAATATTCTCTCCTGGTAATTTCAACACCAGTCATAGTTTAGCATCTCCATGTACTTTTGGTCAAAATGTTCTCAGTTCTTAAACCATAAGTCAAATTATGTCTCATAGGTACTATAATTTTTTAAACATGAATCCATTTACTTAGGTCTCAAGGAACAACTTAAGCAATTGAACTATGCAGCACGTGCTTATTGCTATCTTATCAAGAACAGTAAGTATGAATAATGATACCTTTATTTCCATAGGTGTTTTCATCTGGATAATTCATGCTTCATTATTGTGCCACTACTCTCTGTCTCGGGCTGTCCCTTGGCTCCTGTGACAAACATGGGGTTCAGATCCAGACTCCAGGAGGTAGTGATGCTTCAATTTTTGGCAATATACAGGTGTATTGACACACTCCCCGCACCCCCAACCCCTGGTCTGCTTTGGTGAGGTTGCTCCTGGCCTGTCAAAATTCAGGCTACTGAGCTGATACAATCAATACCACAAGACCTCCCTGGGCTTCTGCCCCCTCAACTGGAGGTGGACTGCCCTCTGACTTTGGGGACATAGAGCAGCAGCTCCAAGGCATTGCTCTAGTTCACCAGAGGCAACAGCACCATCCAGGAAATGTGAAAGCCCTCTGAGGCCCCTTCACAGACCGGTTATATCAGAAACACCAGGCAGTTTGTATTTAACAACCACGTCAGGTGATTCCAGGGTACATTAATGTTTGGAAACAATTGCTGCATGCACCTGGGGTTCTTTGTAGACAGCAGTGGTGAGGAGAGGGGTCCACGGAGCTAATCATTTGGGGTCAGGCTTTCCAGTGCAGCGCTGGGAGCGAAGGTGAGACTAGGGACACGGTTCTGCCACTGGACAATTTGTATAACTGGAGCTACTCAGAAGCAGGAGCAGGCCATCTCACTGATGAGAAAAGAAAGCTCCATTGTGTGAGGCCTGGGGCTCAATCCCCAGCATCTGAGAGGAAAAAGAAACAGCTCTCTTCTCTGGAAGTATTAGATATACACTATGGATAAAGTAGTACAAGGAGAAACCCTAAAAAAAAATTTTTTTTTAAATGCAAGATAAAAAAAAAACAAAATTAGGCCTTAATGTGAAGCTTCAGCATTCCACTAATACAGAATGAGAGGTTTATAATTAACCTGCTATAATTAATTTTTAATAACTCAAAGCTATTGCTTTTGAAACCACCTTATTGATGGTGCATAGCATAGATAATGGATTTTACTTTCCTCTGTGTTTTATTTCAGATTCAGAAAAGGGTAACAGTTGACTTAGATCCTCATAAAATTCTAGCCTAAGAGATTATTATTTAAAGGGGATCAATCATTATGATCCAGAAGTGACACTGGATCAAAGATTTAGGTTGGGGCGTTAGCTCATTTATACTATTTTGTGGTAAGAACAACTTATTTCAACAGAAATGCTATACTTTAAGACTTATATTAATGAAAATACAATCTGACATTACATTTAGCAAATACTGCACACTTTGTACCTGGGACTGTCCCGAGCACGTTACACGTGCTGCAGTGTTTAATATTCCTAATGGCCTTTTGAAGTCAAGCACTGGTATTCGCATTTCAGGGATAAGGCACCTGGACTTAGGTTAAATAATTAGTCTGAAGACACAGAACTAGTAAGCAGGGGAACCAGGATACAAACCCAGTCATTTCCAGAGTCTGTGTTTTTACCCACATAAGTATATACTCTAGTGTAATACCAAACCATAGGGACTAGGAGAGTAGGAAAAATGTATGGTTCACTGCAAATAATACTCATGACCATTCAAGTCTTCTAGAAATACAAAAAATAACCAGACAGCTACTTACTGAATGCTCAGCACATGTCAGAGATTGAACCAGCTATGGTACAACTGCTGTCTCGATCTTCTCAACCACCACAGAAGCTAGTTACTATTAGTGTCCCAGGTTTACATGTGGGCAGCTGTGGTTGATAATTTCACAAGCCCTTCTTACTAAAGACTTCACTGCTCACATAATGAAGTGGAAACAAGGCAAAAAGATGAACATTGTGTATAAAAAACAGGGATCAAATGCAGCTTCCTTGCCCTTACAGATGCTTCCAGGGGTAACAGTGGTGTCAATGAAGAGCTGTCTCGAACATCTGTTTTCCTACTTGTTCCAAATAACAGGTGTTTGTCAGTTAGATATTGGGGTGCAGTATGCAGCCATGAAATAGAACTAAGTCCACTGGCTTCTCCACATCTTGATATCTACCAAAGTTTGGCTTTTTGAGGCTTACATCACTGGTGACCCCAATATTCTTCAATTTGGCAATAGTAACAATGAATGATCTTAGCAATGAAACACATCTTGTACTCAAGCCTAACAATCAACAGGTCAAGGCCATGTGCAGAAAGATAAATGCTACATGTTCTCACTCATGTGGAAGCTAAAAATAGTTGGCTTCTTAGAAATAGAGTAGAACAGTGGTCACTAGAGACCTAGGAAAAGGAGAAGAAGTGCAGAAGAGGAAGGGGGGAAAGCGTGTGTTTGGAGAGGGGTGGTGAAGACACAGCACACAATTACATGCCAAAACAAACCGATAGGAATTAGAAGGAAAAGGCAGGCTATCGTATACAAAATTATTCCACCAGGGAACTGCGTGCGAATGGTAGGGGCGGCCACGGTCATGCAGAACTTCAGCAAGAATGAGCACCTTTTTCCAAGACTGAGATTGCGCCTAGTTGGGAGTTCATTGAGGTGATTTATCTAGTCTTCTAGTATCGTGGGAACAGCTGTTTTAGGAATCAGAATATCTGAACTTCAGTCTTTCTCCACCATAAACTAGGTGGAATATGATCATTAAGCAAGTTGATCAACTCCAATGGTTCCATTTCCTCAGTGAGGAAATGAGAATAAATAAAACCTAGTCTTTGTATTTGGTATGCACAATATATAAGAGCTGTAAGAATATGTTGCAGAAATCTAAAATCCCTTCACATGTATAAGGTGGCATTACTGTTTTATGTAACGCCTTCCTTCCCCCAAATTTGACCAGTTTGGATCAACCTGTTTGGTTTAAGTTACACTTAGTTTCCTAACAGTCTAACTTTTCCTAACAATCTAACTTAAAAGAGGAAGAAGGATTCTTTAATGTTGAAGATTATCAGCAGTACCAAAACCTCTATAGAACTATTTGCTAAATTATTTTGACAGTTGAAGAAGATTCATTTCTAATGGCCTTACTGCCCCATGAACTTAGCAAATACCTAGATTAGCCCCTATCAGTACTAAATAGCCAGAGACACCTTTCTATGAAAGCCAGCAAGGAACATGACCAGCCCACTGAGTCCATTCACAGATACTCTTGGTTGCTCAGAGGGGCTCAATGTGTTTTGCTAAAGAGGCCTTGGATTCCTATTCACATTTCCAGGTGCCAAGTTATTTTCTCTTGCCTTTCTACATTAGAGAGTAAAATTGTCCTACAGGTAGATTAGGACAGCAGTGAAAGGAGGTAGTATTATAAAGGGCATTTTTATATAGGGGGGAAAATTCTATCAGGGGTTCACCTTGGAGAGATGGATTAAGATAATATTTAATTCTATCTTAACTGATTTTACACATGTTGGAAGGATTCAACCAAGAGATTCAAGAGTAAAGACATGAAAATCAAGGAAACCATTTCTTCCAAGACTTTACATATTTACTTAGAACTATGGTTAACCCTCAATTTGTGATGGATTAAAATGGTTTGTGAGGTGATATCATTCTAGCTTTCCTATTCTGGTTCTTTCCTTAAAATATTTTATAGGTCACCAAGAACAAATAAAACTAAAGCAAAGATTACGCTAGTCTAACTCTCCATTTTCCTTGGACCTGTATTTGGAAAAGCATATTCATTCTTTCAAGTCACTAGTTGTGGAGCTAGAAAACTGCTTGATTAATTGTTCTAACTTTAGCTCAAGATTATCTTACCAAGTTTATTTTTCACTATCGTGAAACCATACGAGTTGCTTGGATCATGAAATCAAGGAAGGAAACCAAGGCTTCTCAGACGTTAAAAAACCACCAGACTTCCCCCAGCCAAGAGCAGCACAAGAGTAGATGATGGCGTTTTCCTGCTTCTCTGACAAAATGTGCCTGTGCTTTCACCAACAGCCACACTGAGGTATACTACTCAGGAACAGCAAAACCCATGTGCAGACCTCTCTAGTAGGTCTGGTTGTCACTAATCCATTGATTAAACATTTTAAGACTGACTTTGGCAAAACATGCCAGAAATTCCTTCAGAGTAATTAAAACCACCTTCTGTGTCAATAAAAACAGAGTGTGAGATCTTTCCTGTGCTGAGGAGCTGCCTCTGACCTGCTGGCTCTAGGACATTTTTTCCATAAATGGGTTTTTCATCATTAGAATTGATTTTCAATGACTCGTCCAGACCCTTGCACAGGCCCCATATGAAAAGACTGGCTGAGATATCATTCTTTCTTTCAGTCAAGAGACAAGGACCACACGTACCCAGCCAAGTATTGGAGCAACAAAAGTCACATGAAAAAGTTAAGAGACAAGGACCAAAGGGCTTCTGAACCTAAAGTTAAGCTCAATGCCAAAGCCCTATCACTTCAGGTAAAAGACATTGAAAAGGATTCTTGCTAAAGAATTTGACAGTCTCTAGCATCCTTAGTACTACTCTTCCAACATTCAAACTGATTTTCAGTTGAAGAATTAGTAAATGTGTCTTCAAAGGAAAAGGGAGAACTGAGGTGAATAGCAACTGTGTTGAAATCCAGAGAGTAGCGCTCCATGAATAGTTTTCAGCACAGTGACCGCTTTATTGCTATTATGTAAACAATGTGTGTACTTTTTCATAACTGTTATACACAAAGGAAAGATAAATAGTAGAAATCACTTAAAATTTCACCAACCTGATAAAACCATCGTTAGCATTTGGTAGCCACCCATTTCATAGAATTCTTTACATACCCATACAGAATTTTACAGAAGAGGAATCACATGATACACACCCTTTTAATCAGGGATATGGCTTCCTTTAATTATCTTTAAAATATAATCCTTTATTTTTTGCTTATGTGTGTCTTCCCCAACTCAGTCAATATTAATAACATTTTAGATTTTTTTATTAATTTCATTATATCCCAATTCCTACAACATGAAGGAGGTATCAGTTGTTTACTAAATACTCGCTGAGTGGTTATAGAACAAAAGAACGAACACATAAAAAGACAAATGGATGAAAGAATAAATAACAGTTTATGCTCTTAATTAGCCAGTAGAGATTCCAAGTGCTTAAAAAAAAGTCACACAGCACAATTTTGACATTTCCCTGTCTTTCAACTTTAGTGGTGGCAGAGGACCTAACTTCAACATGTTTACAGGGATCTACAAATGTAAATTCTCAAGTAAAGAATATGTAGGCTGTGTCCTAATAGAAGGAATTTATCTATCTACTGTCAAATTGAAACCAAGTTGAAAACTCATTCATGAAGCACCTGCACGCCAAGACTATATCATACCGCAAACTAAAGAAGCAAAGATGAGGCCACGGCCCTGTGTGTCTGTCTTGTCAGCATGACAATATGCAGGATCTGCCCCTTCCTGACTGACCGAAATCAGCGCTCACTTTCCACAAATCAGCGCTCACTTTCCACACTTGTGAAATGGGGATAATGACTATATCTCATGAAATTGGGGTGATTAAAGAACTTAAGAAATTCAGAGACAAAATGTGAAAATAATATGGACTGGAGACAGAGCTTGTAGGTACCAGGAAAGGGGAAATAACACATCATGGCATGGATGTGGGAATGCCCTAGGGCAGTAGGGGATCCAGCACAAGGCAGCTTCGATGGCTAAAGATGCTTTAGAAGACCCTCAGAAGAAGAGAGGCCAGGCAGGAAACGTTAAGCTTCGAAGGCACTGGACAACAGGGTGTGGTATTCCCAGTGGCTCAGGAGGCTGAGGCAGGAGGATCACAAGTTTGTCCCCGGTCTCAGCAACTAAGCAAGGCCCTAAGTGTCCCTGGGATAAAACCCTAGTACCAAAAAAAGAAGAAAAAATTGTGAGCAGAGCAGACTAATCTTAAAGAGGCAAACAAAATTAGTAAAACCTTTTAAAAATATTTTTCCTTTTCAGCATGTGACAATGTCTAGATCAAGGCCAACCATATGAGTGACTCAAAGGCAACCTGCTTGTCAAATAACTGGAAAAAGAAAAGATCTGGCTTGCATAACAGGCTCAAGTCCAAATTTCTAAGACTTATAGGAAAAATTCTGATCGGAAAATTTCCATCTCAGATTGTGCTGAGGAAGCTTAGGGACTGAGTAAGCATGTTGGCAGCAGAAGCACAGTGTGACAATCAGACTGCTCTTGCACTCTTTGCCACAGCACAGAGTTCAGGTCCTGGCGAGAACTCAGTGAATTTCTGACCTCTGACCTCACAAGAGGACAGGAAGAGGGATTAGAATCAGTTGCTGTAATCAGTTGGAAGCAGCGAACTGCCCCATCTGTTCTGTTAGCTCAGAGTTCTGGGTTGAGTCTTTCCCCACCCCCATGTCAGATCTTCTCTTTTTAATCTTGCACAGCACCACTGATCAGTTCCAGAAGCCCGTCTCCACAAATCTGTGCAATCAGTGCTTTCTCACACCATCCCATCTTGTCTCCAAGACAGAAGGAAGAGGGCGTGACAGGTAGATTTTAATATTATGCCCCCAAATTTCCACCGAAACAGTGTTCCTAGAAGTTGCTTTAACACTTTTAATCCTCTGAAGAGGCAGCTGGGCCACCTATTAATCAGAAGTATTAATCTATTCACCTGTCCATCCATCCATCCGTCCATACATCAGTGAATTTAAAAAAAAAGTCTCAGCTGGGTGTGGGGATGCACACTTGTACTCCCAGCTACTCAGAAGGCTGTGTCAAGACGATGGCAAGTTTGAGGTCAGCCTGGGCAACCTACCAAGACCCTGTCTCAAAAGGGGCGGGGGCAGCCTGGGATATAGCTCAGTCGTAAAGCACTTGCCTAGCATATGCACAGTCCTGGATTTAATCCCCAGGGCCAGGAGGTGCAAGGGTTCTCAAAGAACTTAGTATTCTTACTTCAAGACCTCAAGATACTATAGAGGAGGAAAATGCCCCAAATACTGGGACTTCAAAGTCAAATGAACTGGGACTTCACAATGACCCCAACTATAATCCCCAAAGACTGCTGAAATGTAGACCACAAATATACTTTCAAATAGACTCAAAATCTCTCACTAAAAATATGACCCCTGTGGTAATTGTACTTTCATCTGCATTAAAACATGGTGCCACATTTGGAAAGAAAACTGAAGATGTTTGGAAGTGTCAAGACAATAATAGGTGGAGTTCAGTTATATCTCAGCTTTGCTTGGGTTCAAATTGCATTTTAACTACACCACAGTATTAGCCACCCCCCAATACACACAAAAAAGTTAGCACAGGTTTCAGGAATGTCAAATGTGTTGCCCGTGAGAGGTTTGCTCATTACTGGGTCAATCATTTGAAGTCACCTACTTACCAATTGTAAGAAAATTAACATTTCTGGGTCAATAGTCTCCCTATACTTATCTACAAATGATGCCCTGGAAACATGAAAGTAATTTTATTTAACATAAGTGGGCAACCAAATTCCAGGGAGCCAAATACTCACATAAGTGCTTAATGGCACAAGCTAAGGATTATACCTGCCTCCGTTTTCAGAAAGGGCCAAAGGACCTGGAGCTCCAGGAGGGACAAGGCAAATGGAATCAAAAGTCAATGGATACAATCCTCACTTCACACAACTTCTCTGGGATAACTTAAACACCCTAAAAAACTGTGCCAATATGAAGTGGAGGCAAAAATATGGATAAAACAATGAGGAAAGACACAGCAATTATAAAGGTGTTCCTGGGTATAACTATTTTAAAGCCTTTTTTATGTATATGGTTCTGGGGATTGAACCTAAGCACATCGAGCTATACCCACAGACTGGAATGACTAGTTGAAAAGGCAATTTATGAACATTATTTAGAAACTTAATTGTTCATATCATTTAACCTAGAAATTGTGCCTTTAGAAATCTATTTGAGGGGCTGGAGCGGTGGTTCAGCGGTAGAGTGCTTTCCTGGCATATGTGAGGACCCAGGTTTGATCCCCAGCAGCACATACACAACTAAGTGTTGAAAAACTAGAACCAGAAGAAAAAAATAAAAATTCTCTCTTAAAGAAAATGTATGCTAAAGATAACCAAAGACACGATTTAGAGTCATGTCATTATTTTTTTAAGGGACAGAGTGAGAGAGAGAGAATCAACTTATTTATTTTTTCATCTGGTTTTGTTTTTCTGACACTTAGTTGTGTATGTGGTGCTGAGGTTCAAATCCAGGTCCTCGCACATGCCAGGCAAGTGCTCTATCACTGAGCCACCATTCCAGCTCCATAATGAATATTAAGTGAACAACTAGAGGGACTCTACTTAGAAGAGCTATGGCTCTAAGTAGGGATTCCATGAGCTAGCAAACATTCTATCACATCTCTAATCTCCATCCATCTGCCCAACCAACAAGCAATCTTGCTTTGATTCCTAACATCACACAAGACTCCATCCTCCAACAAGCAAAGTCTTTGCCCATTCTTCTCCACCTGTCAGCGTCCCCTAAGGATCTCTCCCCAACTAAACTACTTCCAGTCAGTTAAATTTCCCCCAGTACTAACGGCAGCCATTCACTTGGAAAATCAACATCTTCTGAACTTCTATCAGGTAGTTCTAATACTTTTTTTTTTTTTTTTTTGAGAATAGGGCTCATAAGACTATCGTCCACAGATCACCATCTGATTTTGTAGACGGTTTTATTAGAACACAACCATGTCTATCTTCTACAATAGAGAAGTGGAATTGCTAGGACAGAAAGCCTAAAATATTTATGATCTGGCCCTCTTCAGGAAAAGTTTACTGAACCCTGTTATAGAACATCAATATACTTATATGAAATGGAGATAATATAAAAAATCATACTATTGTGTTATTCTTTGAGTAACATGGAATCCTAAATATAAGTCTAAGAGTTTCATACAATGTTATTGTGATATGTGATGTGTCAAAAATTATCAAAGTTCATACCTAAAATGGGTGATTTTCATTGAATGTACATTATACCACCATAAAACTGATTTAAAAGTTAAAAGTTATTGAAACATACCTAAGCTTGTCTCTAAGAATATTTTGTGTGTGCGTGTGTGCACATGTGCATGCATGGCATTGGCAATTGAACCCAGGACCTCATATATGCTAGGCAAGTGCTCTACCACTGAGCTACGTGCTGAGTCTTAGAACACACATTTCTTTGTTAGATACCTGCATTCACTTTCTGGGTCTGCTGACTGATACTGAATGAATTATACAAATTCTACAAGCCTCAGTTTCAACATCAGTAAAGTGAAAAACAGTTTTCCTTTCCTCATTTCCTCAATAAATGTGTAATGGGGTGCTATTTGTCAGGCACTATGCTAGAAGATGGATAAACAATGGTGAATTACACCTAAAATCTCACCTAATTCAGCTTCAACTGTACATATGTCTGAGGACTATTGTGAAGAATGGATAGATGATAGACATCTATATTATACAGTTTGCATATATATGGTATGCCATATATACAAAATGCATTGTGTCAAATACAGGACACACAGAGTGCTTATCCAAATTCCTGCTACACCATAAGCATTCAGAACATAGTGGCTCTTCTCCCTTGTGGTTACAGTGGGAGCTCTTTTAGCAAGCTTCTAAGTAGCTCACTCATTGGATAAAGATGGGCCTTGTACAAGTCCCTCTGCAAAATGGGCCAACAGCACACTCTAAACAGGCTAATCTTTCGTGCATAACCACTTCTGCTTCTTCTGGTTGAGTTCCATGTTTACCGAGATTCACTTGTGTTTGCTCCCAAATCCTTTGATGTTGGTTATGACACTTAGGTATCACAGAAATTGACGAAAGGTACAAAAAGAAAGAGACTGATGGCTTCATATGAAAAGTAAGTTAAATGTTTTGGAAAGATGTCAAAGTTCTATTAAATGTGTTAGATATAAATTTGGGGACCAATCATAAAAATCTGTAGTAAGATTGCTTATGAGGTGTCTGTGCTCTCAGTCTCAAATTAATTAAAATCAGGCATCATCTGTCATTTTGGGTATGGTATATACAAGTAACATGTAACCCCCAATCACCAATCCATACTTACAAGGCCTCAGTTCTTCACTAGGACTTTCATCATTATTATTGATGATTCCTTGCCTTTACTGTTTGAACTGTCAACTCTTGGTTCCGAATGCATGGATGGAGTATGGATCATTTTGTATTTATTTAATTCTCACATGTAAGCAATAACATGTTGCCTTGTCTCCTGTTGTATTTTTGTAGATTAGAAAACTCTCAGCAAGACGGCATGACCTGACCAAGGGCACAGAGCTCCTATTGCCAGAGGTGGATCTAGATCCAGGCAGACTGATCCACCACACCTTGTGATAATGCAGAGGTAAACACAGCACAGTCTCATAGCCCAGCTTATGTGTTTAATTACATCTTGAGAAGGACAAAGTGTCATCTGCCCAAATGGACGGGAAGAGTTTGAGAATAAGAATAGAGTTGCACAGTTCAGCCCACTCCCAGCACATTCTGCAAAGCACTCGGCAAAACATTTTCACTTTGAACTGATGAATTCCCTTCCTTACTTTGTAACAGTGGAGGATATTGGGGCCTTCCTGATTTCGGAAAGAGCTGAGTTCACATGGGATTTATAACCCACACCCCATGGGGTATACAATAGCAGGGGAGAAATTCTATTGTGCCTGTCAGATCATGTCACTGAAAGCTTAGCCTCACAGATTGGCACTTGCTCTTCCCTGTCAGTGCTGCAAGATGAGCAGCACCCTGCTCACCAGATGGTTATTTGTTCCACCAGCCACCTTTGCTGCATCCCTGATTCACTCCAGCCCAGGACTCTCTCCAGCATTCATGCTGCAAGGCAGCTCCTGCCAACAACTTTGCCAAATGGCTCCTCTCAAAGTCATGGGCTGCCCAGACAGACTGGCTCCTCCATCTGCAGCAACTTTTGGCAAAGAGATGGGTCCCTGTCTGGCTCCGCCTCTTGGCTGCACCAGAGCCTTCTTGCCAGAAGGATGATCTGACCCTTCAAGAAAGTATACTGCCAGACCTGGAATTCCAGGGCCACTTAGAGCCCAAGCCTGTGTTCTCCCAGTCCCACCCTGAACGCAACCATCAGAACATACCAGAGACAGGCATAAAGCACCAAAGGAACTTCAAGCCAGATAAATCTACAGAGTGCAGGCCTCCCCTCCCCCACCTCCAACCTCATTATTAGTAGATTAGGAAACTGAAGCCCAGGGAGTAAAAGTGACTAATTATGGTGGCAGGACTGGGAATCCTAACCAGGGCTTCTGACGTACATTTCACATCACTGCTTATGATACTGCATTGCCTTTAATTTTTTTTCTCAGTTAATTTTGAAATTCTTGATAAAAAGTTGAACCCTTTGTATAGGTATTGATTCAAAAGAGTTATTTTTTTAGAAAAGGAACAATCTTGTCTGTGTATCAACATCATGACTTTTGTTTTAAGCAGGTATGTTCACATACCAAATTGAGATGGGCTATTGTGGTGTTTGGAGCTTTAGAGGTGGTTCAGCTGTAGAGTACTTGTGTGGCATGCATGAGGACCCAGGTTCAAATCCCAGCACCACATACACAACTAAATGTTGGAAAAACAAAAGCCAGGTGAAAAAAGAAATAAAATTGACTCTCTCACTTTCTCTTGTTTAAAAAAAAAAAAGAATATGGAGTTTAGAATCAGACAGACCCACCGGGTGTGGTGGCGCATGCCTATAATTCCAGTGACTCAGGAGGCTGAGGCAGGAGGATCATTAGAGTTCAAAGGCCATCCTCAGCAACTTAGTGAGACCCTGTCTCAAAATAAAATAGAATCAGGGCTGGGGATGTGGTCAGTGGTTAAGCACCCCTAGGTCCAATCCCCAGTACCTAAAAAAGAAAAAGAATCAGACAGACCTTGAAGCCCAACTGTGACTCCTGTTTCCTTACTGTTGTGTAATAATCTTATGCTACTTCAATTTTTTCATTTACAGGGGATAAGAACAGTATCAGCCTATAGAACTATAAAGACACCTGAGAAAAAACAGTTTAAGGGCAAAAGCCTGTGCCTGGCACACAGAAAGCCCTCCCCCAACCACGCACTGTTTATTCTCATTCACTAACACTCAGATCCATCATGGTTTTAGAAAACACAGTCACTGTGCCCGTATTAACAAGCATGCCTGATGTTCTCATTTTCCACACTAGGGAAATATAAGTTTTTGAGGTTAAGTGACTGATCCAGGATTACGCAGAGAATAAATGGAGGACCAGAGATTTCTTCTTGCTATTCTACTAACAAATGAGAAACAGTATCTCAGCTTTAAAGAGGATAAAATCAGAAGAGAGAACATTTGAACACACACAGACACACACACACAGATAATCATTGCAGCATCTTATGTAATATAAAAGCTGGAAACAATTTTCTATGTATTCACAAGGGAACTCCTAAATAAATGGAGGATATCACATACACTATCCTTTTATTAAAAAAAAAAAAAAAAGGCAGACAAGGGCTGGAGCTGTGGCTCAGCAGTTACGGTGCTTGCCTGGCATGCATGCGTACGCGAGTTAGAACCCCAGCACCATGTACACAGCGCAGTCTTGGAGCATTGAGGGTCAATGAAAAACTAAATAAAAAATTATTTCTCTCTTTCTCTCTCTCTGTCCCTCTGTCTTTAAAAAGAAAATATATATATATATATATATATATAAAATTGTGTGCATTCATTTATATCCCCCCATGAAGGACACTATCTACTAGGCGCCAGGTTTCTCAGGTTAAAACCTGCCCATGGGGGTCCCTCCTGACCCTTGAAGCACACACATCCTTTTGCCCCATAACCACAGGCCTTCATTTCTTTATATTTGCTATAAGCACCCAAGTCCTTCTCGTCTAAAGCACTGAACTGACATTCTTACTTGATTTACTCTTTCCATTCCCATGATAACTTTCTCTCCAAAGAAACCAATGAATATGAGTTAGTTTTCTACAGATTTCACACGTGCATTTGCTGTCAACATCACTCCTAACTTGATCCCTAGTGAACTTGGATCATGAGCATCGCAGGGTTTCTGAGTTATCTATGACAAAGCTCATAGTGGCCTTATAGAAACAATCTATGCTTACAGAAGGATAATTATAGCACAGCCTCCTGCCAGATTCTAGAGTTCTATTGGAAAGCAAAAGAAGGAAATTCAGTGGTAAAGATGACACCCTGGATGCAAGCAAATATTATTGGGAATTGAGAAGCTGGAGAGCTTTGGCCAAAGGGAGGGCCCAGATACCTCCATGTTTGTGTGCAAATGGACATTCACCATCCAACATCCTCCTCTCTCCCACTCCTTCTGCTGTAGTGCAGGCAGTGATAGAAGATGCCATCAGCTCTGGAGAATGGACACCAAGATGGCCACCTCCGCTCAGCCGGGGAACTGCATTGTCAATGTTTTAGGATGGGAGTGAGGGACATCAAAAAGACTATTTAAAAACTGCAGTTAGTCCTCACATTTTGACTGCTCAATTCCTTAAGTATTTTCTTCTTTTCTTACTGGAGTAAAATCAATGTACAGGAGTAGTAAGTTAGCTAAGGATTCTAGCTGATTGAAAGAATTCAGCTCCCTCCCAGAGGGATGATGAAGAGAACCCAGAATTGAACACTGCCATGCTGGGGAAGAATGGATCTAGTGAATCCAGCAGCACAGACAGGGCATCAAGAGGATGTCTGTGGAGGGTGGAGCTCAACCTGCATATCCCCCAAGAAATCCTGACAAAGCACTGTGGCTCATGACTAATCTGATAGACTGAGGCAGGAAGGTGGCAAGTTTGATGACAGCTTGGGCAACTTAGTGAGTCCCTGTCTCAATAAAATTTTAAACATTAAAATGGGTTGAGGATATAGTTCAGGGGCAGAATGTTCCTGAGCTTAATCCCACAACACACACACATGCACACACACACGCTCATGCGCGCACACACACACATGGATAAGAGGCAGCAAATGAGCAGAGAGCAGTGCCTAGAACCCAGGCTGTCATGGCTCTTGTCTGTACTTATTTACATATAAGCACGTTTGCAATATAAGTATGTTTGTTACACAAGTTTCTTTGGTTTAGACCTCAGAATTTCTTATTCTGAAAAAGGGTCTAATGTAACCGCTTTCTCAGAGTTGGGGGAGGAGATGAAGTGCATAAACATGTGAGCAGTACCTAGGAAGACGCCTGGAGGACAGAGAGTACATCCTAACTCTCTTCCCTCAGCTAGGTGTCTAAATTGGACTCTTAGTCTCTTTTTAAATGTAAATGCCAGAGTCTAGGAATGTCAGTCTACAGCTGTGCACTTTTCATTGAGCATTACCAATATTTTGACAGGACTGGCCTAATATTATTCACCCCAGGTTCATTGGTACATTTCTGACCAGCGCTCATAAAGGGCTGGGGAGTGCCCCCAGGGACCTGGATGCTAATAATGAATACTTGGCTAGTGATTTTCAATGCACTCTGGTTATTATATTGAGTAGCAGAACATTTCCCTTCCCCAGAAAGGTCATTTACAATAGTATAAGGCAGCTTCTTCCCACCTTCCATTTCAGGTTTTTCTGAGAGCTCAAACACTCATCCATATGCATTGGAAATACCATTCGGGTCTGGCATTTGCATACAAATACCAAAGCAACTAGAGGAACTACAGGCAGCTCTCCATCACAAGACAACACATTCTTTATTTTTCCAGTGCCTCCCCAGCATCTCCATAGTAAAAGCCATTTTCCTGTACCTTCCCAGATTTACCCATCGCGCTTACCCCTTTTCTTGAGCTTATGCGGGATGTGCGAGGAGGCAGGGACCTTGACTCTCACTTTAATTCTCGTGGCCCTAAGAAGCTATAGCATTTCACAAGTCACTAAGATCTCAAGTTTGGAGACCCTCTAAACTCACTTCATCTGAGACTAGACTTTATTTTACCGCACTACTGGGAAATGGACATATATTGTTATTTGAATAATATTCATATTTGGTTATTTTGGTTACCAAGACCCCTTATTCCATTGTAAAGTACGTGTGTGTGTGTGTGTGTGTGTGTGTGAAGTACTTTTTGCTATAATTTCTTTATACTGAGCCAAGATCGGTTTCCTTATAATTTCATACTCATTGCCTGAAATCTTCTAGGCATCTCATACTATTCACATGGTTTTAAAAAACCTTTACTATGCCAGCGATGTCTAATTCCAATTTTCTTTGTGTGTGTGTGTGTGTGTACCAGAGAATGACCCCAGGGATGCTTAACCACTGAACAACATCACTAGCCCTTTTTACTTTTTATTTTTTGACAGGGTCTTGCTAAGTTGCTTAAGACCTCCCTAAGTTGCTGAAGCTGGCTTTGAATTTGCAATCCTCCTGCCTTAGCCTCCTAAATCACTGGGATTACAGGTATGCACCACTGCAACTGGTTAATTCCAAAAATATATATCCCGTCCAGGTCTTTCTTCTGAGTTTCAGACCCAGATATTCAAGTGCTTACTCAAGAGTCTCATTGTGGGGGCTGAAGCGGTGGCTCAGCCTTTATGGAGCTTGCCTGGCATGCTCAAGGACACAAGTTAGAACCCCAGAATCATATACACAACTAAGTGACAGAGCAACAAAAGCCACATGAAAAACTAAATAAAATTGATTCTCTGTCCTTCTCTATTAAAAAAAAAAAAAGTCTCATTGTGAAACTAGACGTCTCACAGGCCCCTGACATTAATCAATCTCCAAAGTCTGTTTCCTGTTTCCCTAACTATTCACTTCATGCATCCATTCCGATGCAAAATTCTGGGAGTTGTCCTCTATACCCAACCTATCACACCCAAGTAAGCCAGTTGCATCTTTCTCTATAGTGTACTTCAGTCCAGCTGATTCTCCCATCTCTATCCTGCCACCATCCTAGGATAGAGCCCTGGCCTCCTAATTCATCTCCCAGCTTTCAACCCGATTCATTTCATATTCACTCCTCTGACCCCACCACCCTACAAGGCAGCTTTACTCAGCTTTTGGGGAAAAAAACAAACTGATCATATTTCTCCTGCCCCTCCCCAACCTTGATCAAAATCCTTTAATGGCTTTCGATCCATCTTTGGATAAAGTCCAAACTCCTAATGGTCAATGAGGCTGAACCGTGATCTGGTCCCTGAATACCTCTCTGGTATCTTTTTACCCCCAGTATTTTATTATGAAAAATTTCAAACGGATAGCAAAGTAGATAAAAGATTTACAGGGAATATACATAGACCCATCTGGATTTTGCTATTAATATTTTATAACAGCTTTATCATATGTCTATTCACTTATCCACCGTGCTACCCTACCCTGAGTCGTCCTGGCTTTGGGTGCATTCCAAAACAGACTGCAGACTTCTGTCTCATTTTTACGACTTTCCCCCTTGCTCAGTACACTGCAGCCAAAAGTCATCTTTCCATTCCCTGAATATGTCAGACAATTTTATGTCTCTGGACTTGTGTACCTTTTGTCCCTTCAACCTAAAATATCTTCAACTCTTATTAATTCAGAACTCATCTTTCAGAGCCAGTAACTCAGGAGGCTGAGGCAGGAAGACTGCAAGTTTGAAGCCAGCCTCAGTAACTTAGACTGTCTAAGCAACTTAGCAAGACCCTGTCTCAAAATAAAAAGGGCTGGGGATGATGCTCAGTGGTTCAATCTCCAGTCCTATCTCCATGCCAAAAAAAAAACCCTCATCTTTCAGGTCTCAGCTTCAACTATCTATGAAAAGTTGTCTCTGAACCCTCCTTCATATATAGACCCACATATATGGCTTCAAAGTACCTTATGTCTTCCCCTAATATTACAACAACTGGTAACTTCATATTTCCTGGAAAAAATTACTTGTCTAATGTCTACCTCCTCTGACAGATGGAAAGCTCCATATAGACACAGACAGTCTGTACTGAGACTTGCTGTATCACCTCTGCAGAACCTCAATTCATACTTATTGAAGGAATTAAAGATAAATGAATCAATAGGGAGGAGCCACATGATATAATGAACTTTTCTTCCTTTAATATGTGCAAACTGGATAATTTTTTTTAAGGTCTCTGACAGAAGATGGAACTTCCATGTAGCCAGAATATACCAGCAAATACATTAAGAAAATTTCTAAATGACAAGATCCATGGCTAGCAGACTGGTGGGTTTTAGTAATCTGTCCCCTCTCTCCAGTGCCTTTCCCCTCCAAGATCACCCCAAATCTACACACAATTTAAGGAAAGACAGCATGCTTACTATGTAGATACAGCTGAAGTAATAACAGTGGGTGTAGCAGATTCAGAGCATTTATTGAGGTCCTGTCCTGAGTGCTTCCTGAGCATCAAATCATTTTTCCTATGCTACAGGGTCCTATTGTTACTACCACTTTATAGCCAAGGAAACTAAGAATAAAACAGCTGTTTATGAGACTGTTTTGTGTCCCCAGTTGAAAGTAGAAGATTATCTTGAAACCCACAAACTACTGAAATGGAGACGGGGCTTTAGTTGGCTCTAATGGAAGCCTCACTAAAATCCACATCCCTTGTGAAAAACTCTTCCGTCTATTTCATTCCTGTTCAGGTCTTGTTAGTTTCAGACCAGATGCACACCTGCTTTCTCAAGAGTTAAAAAAAAAATCCATATATAGATCAGAGATTTGAGATCTGAATCCTTGATTAGGAAATCCTGAATTCCAAATCTGCAAAAGCCAATCAAACCATCACATTGACTTTATTTTTGTGGTCATTCCAACTCTACCAGATGCCCTTGCTTACCTATAATTCCATACATACACTTTCAAATGATCTCTGCCAAGAATCCTTCCCCAGATGGAAACCCTGCTTATACATAAAGATAAAACCATCCTGACCAGGAGCTATAGTTAAAGGAAAATGAGGCAGTGCAGAATTTTCTAGTGAAAGCACCTGGGCTCAGACACTGTCCCGAGTTTGAAGATTAGTTTAACGTGTAATCTTGACAAATTAAAAACATCTCCAGGCCTCAGTTGTATCAGTTTTCCTTATCTGCAAATGGGAACCACTTAACGGGGTTAGATATGTTGAAAAGCTACACGTGAAGAACTCAGCAAAGTGCTTTTTTGGAACACAGAAGATGCCCGAAGATGTTAACAAGGGAAGAAAGATAAGAAAAGGTGGCGGTGGTGGTGGGGGTGTCAATAACTTTAATGCTCAGAATAACAAAAAATAGTCATAGGCAATGTCTTACTGTCTTTAGCAAATGCATATCTTGCACTCTGTTATGAGAGGAGAAATAGCTCAGCTAAAAAGTGTCCTTTAGTATTTGCATTGCTCTTAGTTGGACGAACTTGCCTGCAGCTACCACTTACAATGCAAATTGAGCTTAGAGTCCTTCACACTAACTACACAGTAAAACCCTTTCAGCTTTAAATAGAATATTGCAGTGTGGAATGATCTGAGCAAAGAGGAGAAAAATTCAGAGATAAATGTGAATGAGTTTTTTTTTTTTTGGGGGGGGTGCTGATACATTTGAGCAAGTAGGAGGAAAATGAAGCGATACAAAAGGGAACAGCAAAGTATGATCCATAAAAGGACCTAGAGGCTAAGTCCTAAGTAATCAGGTTCAAGTTAATAATGGGGAAGAGAAATTTTGGGGAGAATTTTAATAGAGGATATGTGGATCAGTGCTCTTTCATGGTATACTTCTACTTCCTCTGGTGATCACTGGAAGAGGGGCTCATACGCCATGGCCAGCAGAAACGCATGAATGTTTCCACAAATGAATGGGTCAAGAACATAAGAACTTCTTGCTAGCCCCAACTTCCAGTATTTACACAGTTTTCCATTTCCCCCTTCCCATGCCTTACTGAGATCAAGTAAAGAGACAGAGGGCGAGATCCGACAGGCTGATTTTCACATATCAGAAAATTTTTAGAAAGCTCTTTGCTATAAATTCATATCTCATTTTTTACTATATGAGCCCACATATTTCATCCAGAATCATAATTTATAAAAATTTCATAAAATAGGAGTAAAGGTGGAATCCAGGGTCCTGAAAGTACTAAGAAATGCCATTTTCCATTAATTTCTTCATCCTACAAATGGCACTCCAATACACATAACCCTAAGTTAGCCATCTTTTCAGCTTGGTAAGTTTCCTTTGGCTGCATAATGTAATAGAGACGAAAACATGAAGGCAGCCCACCTTCTTTATAGTCACAAACAGAAATGTTCCCCCCAAAGCCAATAAACCCAAGGCCTACATCTCTTGGATGTCATGCTTTGATACTGAGTTGTCATATGGTATCCGTCACTGACTCAGTACAAAGCGTGAAGACTGAGGAAGAACATTGTACAATCATGTTGTCATCATGAAATAGAATCAGTGAGTATGTTGCTCGTTATGGGGGAGGGATGGGCTATATTTCTCAAAAGGCATACCTGAGCTCCTGGAGGGTAGAGCCTGCAACTCTACTTCATCTAACACAGTGAAAATACTGTGCTCCATGCTCTCCAATAATGACCATGATGGGAAAAACATATTCTCAACAGCACTGGGCATTCTTCCTATCTAAAACTTCCAGGCATCTTGCAACATTTTCCTAAATCACTTCCACACATTTTTTTTTCTCACAAGGATATTATTCATATGCCAATAAAACACTTTATATTAGTGACCAAGGATAAAAGCCTACAGGTAGAAAAATGAAGCGAAAAAATTGCAAAAGTTTTGTCATTCAAATAAAATGTCTCCACTCTATTCACACACAAAAGGCGGAATAAGATCCACCTGCTGACTTTCCCTGCCTGCACGCACCGCGCTGGGGCTAATATCAGAACAAGCTGGGTGAGAGAGAGAGAGAGAGAGACACGACAATTTCACCTCTTGGCAAAGCTCAGCATGCTGAACCCTCTTGCTTTCTGCTGGCTGTTGATTCAGCAGAAACTACTGCTGCAGAATTCATAATGGTGATTTTTAAAGGCCCCACCGATCGCGTTGGTCGCCCCACGTGTCAGCCTCGTTGGCTCGCCGCTGGAACACTATTTCCCCAACCACCTTTTTATTTCTTGCTAATGCACTTCCAAGGGGTGAGGGGCTCGCCCTTTTGCAAAGGGCGTTTTGGGGTTTTGATTGTCTGAACAGGTAAAACCCGGCCAGTCGGGGAGATGAATGGGCAGGAAATGAAACCGTGCTCTCCCTGCAGCCACCGAGACACACGGCATTTTGCTCAGGGAGGGGTGGACCAAGGTCCTACTGGGCCCCTCCCTTCTTCTCTCTCTCTCCCAGACCCCAGTATGCATCTGGGAGAAGAGGTCATTTTCCTTCCTAAGGTCATCTTTCCTGATGGGAGCCGCGCCCTGAAAAAGCCTAATCCCCGAGGGCCATTTTAACTCCCAGGGGCGCCGGGTCCACCTGCTGCTGAACGCAGGGCTCGCCTCGCAGAGCCCGGATGGATGTGCGGCGCCCCGGCGGCTACCCTGCGAGCCGAGCCCGAGCCCCTGCCCCAGCCCCCGGGCCCGGAGGAGTCTCCGCCACTAGGCGCCTAGCTGCCCACCAAGCACAGCGATCCGCAACTTGCACCCGGCCCCAGCGGCGGAATGCGGCCAGGCTGGCGTTACCTTCGGTCGCATAGCTGTGGTCGCGCAGGAAACTGTTGTTGATTTTGCGGGTATCAATGTCCTCCTCCATTGACAGCAGGCTTACTTGCGTGGGAACCAGAAGCCGGCAGACAAGTATCCATGATCCCTCCCCGCAGCCAGTCTCACAGGAGAGGGGGGCAGGGGAGCCAGTGGGACTGCACCATGGTCCGAGCCTGAGGAGGAGACGGGGAGGCGGAGAGAAAAAAAAAATAAAAACCCGGCAATGGAGCTGTCACCTCCTCCACTCGGGCTCTCCGAGGCTGCGGCGGCTCCTCCCGCGCGGTGTGCTCACTTCAGCTCCAATTCCCAGCGAGGATGCTGCGCCTGCCTCCGCTGCCTCCGGGTGCCAAGATGCGCCGTGCCCCGAGGGGTCTGGTCCCGCCCGCCCGCCCCGGAGGCGCTCACAAGCCGGGCTGGGGAGATGCCCAACAGGTTCCCCTCGTTGGCAGCCGCTCCAAAATGCAAAAAAGATCCCTCCTCCCCTGGGAGAGCAGGCAGCCGCGACAAAATGGTGCCTTTCCGGACCCAAGCTGCAGTGGCGAGACGGCAGGGGCAGGATTCAGGCTTTCCTGGCCGGGATGAGGGTGTTTGGTCCCACCGGAGGGCGGCTCCAGCAGGAGGGGGCTAGGGAAGCCGGCGAGCTGGGCCGGGCGCTGCGGCCGGCGCCAGCGCACTCACCCTCACACCCACACGCGCGCACTAGCAGCAGCTGCTGCTGCTCCTGCTGCAGGAGGCTGGAGGCGGCTGGTGCATTAAAGGCGAGGCTCCTCCCAACCGCGTCAGCAGCCCCTGGACTCTTCCCCAGCAGCAATGATGCCCCAGGCAGAGGCTGCGGCTGCTCTCTGCTGCAGTGGGGCGCACGCAGCCGCCAACCGGCACCTGGGCAGCAAGCAGCTAGCTTTCAGGTTCACGAGAAAAGCATAGGCGCACTCTTCCAGCCTCCTCCCTCTGGTGCCAAGCAGCCAAGGGCCGCGTCTACACTAGCATTCAGTTTCCCTATCTCGCTTCCTTTTTCAAGATACTTGCACTTCATTCATTATACCAAGTTGAAGTGGGTACCTTTGGATAGACTGGAAGTTCACAGGAGGTCCCTTTCACTCACCACTATGTGGTGTGGACCCTTGCTGAAGTTAAAGAGAGGGGCCTGGAGCTCAAAGCCGCATAAGGAGTGGACAGAGTGGGAAGAAGAGCTGCTCATGGTCTGATTTAATCCCTCTGTGCTAGAAATAGAAGGAATAGAAAGAACCAGAACTTCACATCTGAAATCACGTTTGACTTTTCCATTCCTAACAGTCAAAACATCTCCTAGCTGTAAGAAGCTGGGGTTCAGAAGAGCAGAAATATCTATACAGGCAGAAGGAACTACGAATCCAATCAGTCTTCGGTCTGAAGAAGTCCACTCTTCCTAGCCCTTTACACTTTCGTTTGAACAAATTGCCACAACTCCTCTATTCAGTTTTGTTTGTGCAAGAACTGCATTTGCTCAAAACATGGAAGACATGAAAGCATAAAGAGCCGGGTGCTCACAGAGAACCACTGCTACCCAGAGGGAATTTCAAGGATCTAATTAATGTGAAAAGAGGCCCCTCTTCCTACTGCAACTAGGAGGAAAATGCAGATTTCCCTCCCCCACTAATGTTTCCCCAAATTGCAAATTCCACATTTGAAAGAAAATGAGATCATTATTGTTATGAAACAACCAAAATCATTTAATGAAGCAACCCAAATCTCTAAAAAGCCAATTTGGAATAGAAATCCCCCTAGTATCCCCTTGTAGAAGGTATTCCTTTCAATGGGTGTCACTGTAGGGAGAGACATCAGCAAATGTCTTGCTCAGTTAAGCTGTACAAGTTTAGCTAGATGAGCCCAGAGGGAACTGTGAGTTAATTATATACATACAATGCTTCGGCTAACACAATTTAGAAAGTATTTGAAGTTCAAAAAAATGAGAAAAACAAGTCTTTAACTGAGGTTGGGAATTGCCATTAAGTTTCTAGGAAGAATAGATGCTTCTGGCAGGTGGAAAATGGCATTGTTACCATATCCAGAAAGTGACTGCATATACCCAGGGGGGAAGAAAGAGAAGAAACGTCTCTTGATAATTTTTTTTTTTTTTTTTTTTGGCCGGGGAAAGTTCATTTTCCAGCAGATTCCATTTTATTTTCATTTGGTGGTTAATTCCTATACACTTGTTTGACAACTTGTTCAAAAATCCATGTGTGAAATTTAATAGATGAAGACTGGGTCAACTTGATTTAATCCATGGCAGTGTTAGTTATTCTGGCTGGTCCGTCCCTTTGACAAGCTGTGTGCATCAGCAAGGCTGCAGGATTTGGTCACCTGTAATTATACAATCCAGCTTCTCTTGGGAGATTGGCATATGACAGGAAGAAAGCTGAAGGACAAAGAGCTAAGTTCATCTCTTAGTGTATCAAGGTGGTGAGAAGACATTTTGCCTGATGTTGAAATGACCTTAAGTTGTGACAGGAGGCTTTGGAACAAACAGTATTTGGGAAATTCTTCCCGTAGTCTTCCTGGATCATGGGTTAGATTGAAACAGAGTGCGGGATGAATCAAGTAGGCTCAGGCTCATTGGCCAGGCTGTGCTTAAGGAATTTTCCACTGTAACCAATGGGAGAAATGTCCTGTCCACAAATGGAGCCTCTGGGTTTTCTACAATTTCCCTTTCACATTGCCCTGCAAAATTCCTCTTGCCTTTATTCAACTATACACAAGACACAGGTTCTGAGAACGCAAGATGGACTTCTGTTTACTAAGATGTCAAAGTTTCTGTTCCTCTGTACCGTGAACAATGGAGAACTAGTCTTTCAACCAGAACCAAGGAGGAAAATACCATTGGCTGTTTCCTTACCTGAAGACATGACGAAAGAGGTAAGGAGAGCCCTTGTGTAGGGCTGTGGAGGGAAGGGACTGCATAGACGGTTGCTTGAAGGATTCACTGAGCCCCTTTCTAATCCTCTAACATGTGAGTGTTTCCAAGAGCTCCTCATACTGTCCTCTGTGTTTCTCACCTTCTTAGCATCCTTCAGTTTCTCAACTGTTCTAATTTTTGAGACATTCCCTAACCACACTACAGTTCCTATGTCTGGTATTTTCTAGCTCCACATTTTTTTTTCATAAGCCATTTTATTCTATGGTATTTGTTTACTTATTATTTTTATCAAACATTTCCATGACATCTTCAATATTGTATGCCTGCCACTTATTAGATGCTTAATTGTATTTGTTGAATGGAAATAACTATTTATTGAATGAAAAAATTACTAAATTTGTTTAGTAATAGATTTTATACCTCTAACCTCATTAAAGTTTATGCAAAAAACCATCTGTTGTGATCCTGAAATGTTCTAACTTATTCCTCCTATTCTTATTGAAATGATTGCCCCTGTTCATTGCTACATGCATTTATGCCCACACCGGAATTTACTGAACAGCCAGTCTGTGAAGTTTGTCCTAGGTGAGGGATACAGGGATTACAAGACAGATTCCTTTCCTTCACAGTAATTCTATCATCTGATTTTAATAACATGAGATTTCTTAGAAGTACAACAAATGTGTTATAAGTTAGCAGACCACAGCATAATGTTAAGTGCCAGGGCTCTGGTATCAGGCCAAAACGGATTTTCTGCCACTTTTTATTGTATTCTCAAGTAAACTACAAGCTCCCCTTAAACAATGCTTTTCTTATCCATAAATATCTATTTCATCAAGTTATTGTGAGGATTAAATGAGATAATGCATGGAAAGAATTTGTTACTCCTACTTTGAGCTTTTACTTTTATTAATGCCATCGATATTCAACAAATGTTTAAGTGCCTACTATGTCAGACACTGGGATAGGACTGGAGATTCAGCAACCTCAGTGGATGAGATGTGTAATCAGTCTCTGCCGTCATGGAACTTAGTATCTAATTTACAGTTTATGTAAAGGGGGCCACAGGCTACAAAGGGGCAGCAGAGGGCACTCTGAAAGGCTGACCTAATTCAGCCCTGTGCTTTACACAGAAAGAGCCAATTACATACACACAGCCTTCTTCTGTTACCCAATTCAGCATGACAGCTTGTGGACACATTCTTTTTTTATCACCCTTGTCATGGGCCCCCTCTCCCAACATTCACAACACCCTCCCCTCCCCAGTTAGGCTGGTGCCTCCTACACTGGAACCTCTCAGCTCATCCTGTCCAATTAACACATTAAATGTCTACAATTTTATTAAAGCCCTTGACCTGAGCCAGTCTAGAGATTCTTAATATAGGCTTTAGGTGTCAGAGTCCTGGTTTGTGTCCTAGTTCAGGCATTTATGAATTTCTTGACCTTTGACAAGTAATTGAACATCCCTGAGCCTCTGTCTTTACAAATGGAAGAGAACAATAGCAGCTACTTCACAGGGTTCTGGGTGGCATCAGAGACAATATAAGTAAAGTGCCTGGTCCAGGTTTGGCCCAGAGCCAGGTCCTACTCTCTGCTCCCAGTGCTTCCTGGAGATCTCCACCATCTGCAGAGAACTGGAGAGATGCACTACAAGTCATCACTCATGTGAACAAAATGACCTAGAAACCTGAATTTTATAACCTGTCAATATCTTAATGGGCAACTAGAAACTAAACACATGAAGTTTTACCATCTTGCAGAAACTCCTACATAAGACTTCGGTCCTATGCAAAGGGGAACAATGAAGACAATTCCCCCTGCCTTTCTCCTTATGAGTAAGCTGATCTAGCTGCATTTTCCTATCAAGGATTTGAAATCATATGAAATTCCTCTCCCGGATCAATAATCACCAAATGTACAACTCGCTCTGTCTGAGGTGGCTTTTGTGCCGACTGCCCAGAGGCTCACCTTGAATTTCTAGCAAGTTTGCAATTCTTTCTTGTGCATGCTACAACATGTAATACCACATGAGTAATCCTTTAACATGGCATTTAACTTAGGGAAAGAAAACAAAACCTCTTGTCCTTATCATGGCATATTAATTTTAGTTTCTGGACTCTTGACAAATTTTACTGAAAATATCCCTCAGTTATTCAAGTACAGAAACTCATGAACATTCACAATGGTGTGCTAGAACTGGTACGGGCCGGAGCTGATTTTGCATATGTTCACATTTCTTTCTTTCTGGCTCTGATTTTTATTTTTATTTTTGTGGGGATGGGCCCTTAAGCATGTCAGATGAGTGATCTAGACTGAGCTACACCCCCAGTCTCTTTAACTCTGCTTTGAGTGACATCATGTTGGTAGTTTAAAATCTGAAAATTTTATCCCTGCATGGTGATAAACATCTGTAATTCCAGTTACTTGGGGGTTTGAGGCAGGAGAATCACAAGCTTGAGGCTAGCCTGGGCAACTTAGAAAGACCCTGTCTTAAAAGAGCTAGGGATGGGGGCTGGAGCAGTGGCTCAGCAGTTACAGCGCTTGCCTGGCATGTGCAAGGATCTGGTTTGAACCCTAGCATCACGTACACAGCAAACTGTGAGCTAGGGATGTAGCTCAGTGGTAGAACACTTGTTTGCTAAGTGTGCTTGAGACCCTGGGTTCAATTCCTATTCCTGCTTCCCCACCAAAAAAAAAAAAAAATCGGAAATCTGTCACAAGGGGATAAAACATGTCAAAGAAATAATATTTTTTTTAAAAAACTATACAAATCCAATTTTTTTATAACTTGAGAGTTAATTTTTCAGCATTTTCCAGCACACTAATTCGAATACAATTTGCTGTAAATATTTCCATTCATCATTGATATCTGTGCAAGCTTCCTCTCAATCTCCCAAGCTGAGTCTGAGAGTGTCCCGGAGCATTTCATCATCCTACCAAACTTTTCTGACATAATGTTAAGTACTTTTTTTTTTTTTTTAGTGGTACTGAGAATTGAACCCAGGGACACTCTACCACTGAGCTACATACCAACCCTTTTTTACTTTTTAATTTTATTTAAATTTAAATTGCCCAGGCTAGTCTCAAATTTGCAATCATCCTGACTCATCCTCCCAAGTAGCTGGGATTACAGGCATATGCTGCCGTACAGACTTAAATAATTCTTAAAATCCTATTTTTATCATGAAGCTTTCCCGTATCCAGCAGAGGAAACCTGATGCTTTGTTTGATCCCATCCATGTTAGTAATGAAATTGCCATGATAGTCCCGTGATTGCTCTGCAAGTCTCTTAAACCTGGCAATTAAGGACTGTCATATCATGCCCACTCTCAAGGAATCCTCCTTTTTGACTATTCAGGTTCCATTGTCACCTTAGTCTTGCCCTTTATTTGCCAAAATGAAAAACAAAAATATCCACTCCACCTGATTGTACTGAGGGCTTTGTCTCTTTTATTACCTGTCTGGTTAAATATTGACACAATGGGAGAGAAAATACAAAATTCTAAGAGATCAGATCTGAGAGCCAGAGAGAAAGCATCATTTTGTTCTTTCTCATTTAGTGATTCTTTCATTAAAATTTAGATTGTCTGCACAAGGTAGTTTTAATTTACATTATATATGATAGGTATGGAGTGATTGATTTTCAAAACCAGTGTAGCAACACCCCAAGGGTATTCTCTAGTACAGATTATATTGCTCAAGGTAAAATTCAAGCATAATTTAAACAGAATATATTGGGAAATGTCTTTCAAAGTTTTTATAAAACATTACCAAGAAATAACACTGCAGAATTTATTCTAAGAAGATAATCATGAATATGGGCAAAATTGCAGCCATATGGTTCTCACTGTATTGTTTTTATTCATGACAAAATAGAAATGACACAAGTACCCAACAACAGAATTAGTTAGGCAAATTATTTTGTCTTCGTATATTGGAAAATCATTGAGTCATTGATATCATAGTAACTAACACTTGTTGAGTATTTATTATGTGTGAGGCAGTATGCAAAAAGGACTTTACTTGCACTGTCTCATCCAATTCTAGCAACAGCTCCCAAGCGAGGTATTATAATCATTCTCTGTTTTTTTGGATGCTAATAGAGTTAAAAAATTGGGAGTGTGTCTCTGAATCATGATCTTAACCGCTGTGTTTTGAAGTGTGTGTATTGGGGTGGGTTGAGTGCACAAGAGAATCCACTTGAAGTCTATTTCCACACAACCCACCACGCTACATTCTCATTTGTTTTGCAGAGTAACGAATATTCTGTAATGAATAGTAGTTGAAAATCACTACTATTGTATTGGTCAGGAGTGGCAAAATCAGACCCTCATATGTTCCTTGTGGGATTATAAAATAGTGCAGCCACATAGCTTCAAAATATTGAAAGTACTATATGGTCCAGCAATCACATCTACCTATATACTCAAGAGCATTGAAAGTGAGGCTGTTGCGCTGGCTCAGCGGTTACTGCGCTTGCCTTGCAGGCAAGTACACGAGTTCGAACCCCAGCACCATGTACACATCGAAATTTTGGAGCAACGAAGGCCACATGAAAAAATAAATTTCTCACATTCTCTCTCTCTCTCTCTGTCCCTCTCTTAAAAAAAAAAAAAAGCATTGAAAACACATGTTCACACCAAAACTTGCAAATGAGTGTTCACAGAAGTAGGATTCATAACAGCCAAACAGTTGAAACGACCTCATTGTCTATCAACTGATAAATGGTTAAGCAAAAATTCACATATTCATACAATGGAATATTATTCAGCTATAGAAAGTAATGAGGTGCTGATATATGCTACAACACAGATGAAACTTAACATTTATGCTAATTGAAAGAAGCCAGACACAAAAGACCAAGACCATATACTGTTATGATTCCATTTTATATGAATTGTTCAGAAAAGGTAAATCATAAAGAGAAAAGTAGATCCCTGGTTGTCAGGAGCCAAAGGTAGGGTGAGGGAATTTTTATGGGTTCAGGATTTCTTTTAGGGTGATGCAAATGTTCTACAATTAGGGGCAATACATAGTTACACAACTCTGAATATATTAAATATCATTGAATTATATACTTTGAAAGGATGCCCTTTATGGCATGTGAGTTATATCTCGATAAAGCTGTTACTAAAGACTCAAAAATCACTGCTATCATTAGCCACTGTTACTTCTAGGGAGTATGCTATATCCTTCAGGCTTAGTGCAAGAAAACCTAAAAGTATCTAATAGCACAGCTCCTTGGAAGACTAAAGCAGGAGGATTGCAAGTTCGAGGTCAGCTTGGGCAAATGGTCTCACCGTAAAATTTTCAAAAGTGCTGAGGATTTAGCTCAGTGGTAGAGCACTTGCCTAGCATATGCAAGGCATGCTTCCATCCCAAGTGCCACACGTACACAATAAGCATCTAATGGCAAAGGTTCATATTATGCTTTAAAAAATTGCAAAACAAAATAAATTGTTCCTATTTTTTATTAAAAATGTGCACATGGCAGTAGTTATGTGTAGTTTTTTTTGTTGTTGTTCATTATTTTTGTCAAAGAAAATTTAGAACATATATAACTCTACATGCATACATATAGGCAGTGAGGGAAGAAACACTATTAGGGATTGAACCCAGGGCTTTGTACATGCTAGGCAAGCACTCTGCCGTTGAGCTACATCCCTAGCCCTATTTGCTTATTTTCTGAAATTTTGAGACAGGGTCTCTCTCATTAACTTGCCCAGGCTGGCCTTGAGCTGGTGATCCTGCTGCTTTAGCCTCCCAAGTGGCTGTGCCATGGTGCATGGCTAAAAAATATTTTTTTAATGCCATGGTATACTTCATAGGATGAAATCTTGTTCTGAAAAAATCAAATTATTTTCTTCACACCAGGACATTGGAAAACACTGGTGTAAAAAATGTGTATGTGATCAGAATGCATGGAATAGCTCTGTCTCGTAGAAATATAATGCAAGCCTATTTTTAAATTGTAATTATTACAGCTACCACATTAAAAATGAAAAACAAACAGATGAAACAAATTTCAACATTTGTTTTTAATTTTTAAACTTTTTGAAAATAAAACTAGAATATTTTATTTAATTCAACATACCAACACGTTGTGATTTTAGCATATAGTCAACGTAAAATTATGAATGATTTATTTTTTTTTCATGACCAATGTTTGAAATCTGGTGTTTTAACTTATAGACCTCACATTTAACTCACATTTCTAGGGTACAACAACCACATATGAACAGTGGTTACCATGTCAAATCGTAGAGGTAGAGATGAACTATTAAAAAAATTTCATTCCATTCACAGTTTTTTCTTTTTAAAGCAAGAGGGACAGTGAGAGAGAAAGACAGACAGAATCAATTTTATTTAGTTTTCATGTGACTTTTGTTGCTCAAACATTTTGTATGTGGTGCTGGGGTTTGAACCTACAGACTCACGCATGCCAGGAAGACACCATAACCACTGAGCCACACAGCTCCAGCTCCACAGAAAGAGTTTTAATGTGTCTTTTTGAAATGAATTTTATCTACTAAGGTCTCGAGCTAGAATGTGATGCCAAAAACAAGTTAAGCAATGTTAATTTGATGAACCTCAAAATTATTTAAAGTCATACAAATTGGGGCTGGAGTGGTGGCTCAGTGGTTACGGTGCTTGCCTGGCTTGCGTGAAGATGCAAGTTCGAACACCAGCACCACATACACAACAAAGTTGTTGGAGCAAATGCAAAACTAAAAATAAAAATTGATTCTCTCTTGCTCTACTTTCCCTCTCTCTAAAAACATAAATAAAAGTCACACAAACCGAATATGAAAATATAGAGACATGCTCATAAATACATATGCATATATTATATAGAACACAAAATTTGAATCCAATCTGCATTTTCCCCTAAGACTAATAAGCTGAATGAATAAAATACAAAATGATCAAGATTCTGAAAGTGCCAAGATGATAGTATAAAACAGATACTTAGATGCAGTGCATTATTCAGTCACTGTGATAGTTATCACTCTAATGGGTCCACAATTTAGTTCAACAGCTATGGCTTCCATTTCATCTAGCAGAAGAAGCCAAATGGCCAAATGTCACTGCCAAAAAAAGAATTTTCACAGCTGGGCCTCTGGACTCTCTCATGACTACTCAAGGTGGAGAGATTTTAAAGGTGTAGTTATTGGGGTTGGGAATTTAGCTCAGTGGCACAGCGCTTGCTTAGCATGCGCAAGGCCCAGAGTTTGGTCCTCAGCCCTAAAAAAAAAAAAAAAAATGATGTAGTTATTGGCATCTAGTTAAGAACTATCAGGAGTCTTTTAGAATGGATTAGAGAGTGGAGCATTGTGGTCACATGATCAGTAGATTGATTTCTGAAATCTTATTGCATTAGATGCTCTGTTGCCTTCAAGACATGCATGTTCACAGTTCTGTGTATGCGCTTGAGCACACCCACTCTTTCTAATGCACTGTGTCTTCACCGATAACTGGGTACTGATCTCTCTCCTCTTTTTCTTTAAAGAATCAATTTTATTTATTTTTCCATCTGGTCTTTGTTTCTCAGACACTTAGTTGTGTACATGGTGCTGGGGTTTGAACCCAGGTCCTTGCTCATGCCAGGCAAGTGCTCTAACTGCTGAACCACTGCTCCAGCCCCTGATCTCTCTTGATTCTATTACTTCAGTGCAAACTCCAGGACCTCATTTGCTGGCTTCTCCCCGCTACTAACTTGTAAATGTATAACCACCCTAGAGTTCAAAGTTCTCAGACCTCTGTATCCACAGGCGTTCTCTAGGTGACTTCATTCAGTCCGGGCTTACCACTCACCTGAAAACAAAACCCCACATCTGAGCTTTGAGCACCCATCGTCCATCTCCCGACTAATCTCATCAAAGACAAGCAGACTTTTCACTGGGTATCTCTAAGCCCACTCCAGGACTGCTCCACCTTCCTGCTCATACGCTCCTTATTCCTCACATCCTTCCATTTGCATTAGCAAATTTGCCAACACTAACTTTGACCACTTCTCTCTTTCTCCATTATTGGGGCCATGATTCAACTACCATCTCACTAAAACTGTTTCACTAGATTCCAACCAGTCACTGGTCCATTAAACCGCCCCACCCACAGAACAGCTTCCTGGCAGCAGGCCCGATGGTCCTTTTAAATGCAAATCACTTCAAGTCAAGTTCCTGCTGAAAGACTTTTACTGGCTTCCTACACATTCAGAGTAAAATTTCTTAAAACGCTGGAAAGATTTGTCTCCAGCTGGAGCTCCATTCTTTTTCTTTTTCGTTTCCTACCTGAGTGGTGAGAAAATCCTGGCCCCCCTGCTCCCCTTTACGTGGTGGCATGCTTCTGTTCATCAAACACAACAGGAAGAACCCTCGGCCCCAGGAGCTTTGCATCTGCTTATCTCTTTGTTTTGTGGGCCTTTCTTCCAACTCCAGCATAGCTCAGCACTTCATGTCTTCAGGCCTTTGCTCCAATATCAACTTTCTTTGCGTACCTTTCCTGACCATTCTATGTAAAATAAAATAGTACCCCGACCCCACAGCCACTCGCTAGCCCCATAGTGCAATCAGACAATATATATTTGTTTGGCTTTGATGTTACATTAATAAAACATAATTTCTAGGAAGACAGTATTTATTATTCCTGCGATAGAAAATAAATTATTCCCTGTTTTATATCCAATACCTAGAACAGTGCCTGCCACACATTAGGTACTCTAAAGTATCTTTTAAAAGCATAATACTAGGTGCAGAGGTGCACAACTGAAATCCCAGCTACTCTGAAGGCTGAAGCAGGAGTTTGAGGCCAGCGTAAGCAATTTAATGAGACTGTCTCTCAATATAAAAAATTAAAAGGGCCGGGGATGTAACTCAGTGGTAAAGAGTCCCTGTGTTCAATCCCCCATACTGGGGGCATGGAGGGGAAGAGTGCATATGTGATTTTATAATAGCAAAGATTAATCCAGAGGACAAATTAGTGAACCATAGACCTAGGAAATGTTAAAAATTTAACCTTGCCCAAAGAGAGGTCTTGGCGTCTTGAAGGTAATTTATGTCATTTAAGATTGACGTTTTGAGGGCTGGAGCGGTGGCTCAGTGGTTAAAGCGCTTGCCTGACATGCTCAAGGACCGGGGTTCAAACCCCAGCACCACATACACATCTAAATGTTGGAGAAACAGAAATCAGATGAAAAACTACATAAAATCGATTCTCTCTCTCTCTCATTCTATCCCTCTCTCTTAAAAAAAAAAAAAAGATTGAAGTTTTGGGTCACATGGTTATCAGTCACAAGGGATCCTTGAGTTCGAACGTAAAGCAATCAATCAATCAATTCACGTCTACAGAATGGAACTCCAATAAAGCGAGCTTCTCTGATTAACAGCAACCTATGCATATTGTCACACACCGGTGGCTGGAGGGTGTACATCCTGAGAACTGCCACAAATATTGCTCAGTGCAACGCTTCCTTTGGTTGTTTGTGATCTGTATTCTTCCCATAAAATAAACTGTAACCATGAGATTGATAGCTTTCAGAGTTCTGCAAGTCCTTCTAGCAAATTATTAAAACTTAAGACAGTTTTGGAAACCTCCCAAATTTTCAGTTGGAATCAGAAGTTAGGGTGGTCTTAAGGAATCTATCCTCAAATTAATCAGTTTGACTAACTCTGGGCAATGCTACACACGTCTGGCAAGGTTTAAGCTAAAAAGTGGGTTTATAGATCGTTAGTATAACTCATCATTTTGCTAATGGGGAAATCGAAGCTCAGAGAAAAGAAGCAACCTGCTCAGAAGACTTGGTGATTTAGTGACAGAACCTGAGCACAGAACCTGACATTATGGCTCATATTTCTCACCTCACAGGCACAGTGATTCTCCTTGACTTCCGGGGAGACACACTCCTTTTTCTTAAGAAATAAGGCCGGGGATGCAACTTAGTGGTAGAGTGCTTACCCAGCTAGCAGTGTTCTGGGTTTGATCCCCAGCAACACACACACACACACACACACACACACACACACAAATAAAAAAGAAGGTTAAGAGAAGGTTATTGGATTATTATGTTGGCTAATCCCCCAAGTATATTAAGGTCAGTGACAATGGGAGAAATTATAACTCTTTCAAAAGTCACTGGAAAGTCACTGAGGCCAGCCCTGGACAAAATTGTAAAGTAACAAAGTTCCTCCTTTTCTCCCTAATTTCTGCCTTGTGGTGGGCCAGGAAAGAGCTGCAGGAAGCGCTGGATCAATCCTCCTAGCCCACAGCTGCAGAGGTCTGGGTAGGAAACCTTTATGCTCACTGACAACCGGCTCTAACCATCCTCTCCCTGTACCACCAAGGTCTATCACTCTCCCCTTCTTTGGAGGGAAACTGCAATGTATGGGCAACTTTAGAAGCTACAGGATATAGCCCATAGTAATCCTAACCCCTCATGTGGAAAACATGGTGATAAGTTCACAGTGTTATGTAAGCAAGGTCACCTCCCCAGCCATTACTATACTAGGGGGTAAGTGACACAAGTCAGAATTCAAAAGCTAGATGGACCTTGAACTTGTAGGCAAGGTTGTATATATTTTAAAATTCAATAAATATTTATGGAATAAATACAAAGGGAAAATAATTATATTTAACATACCTCAAATAGAGACCTCTGCAATTTCCATTTGGCATCTATTTGACAGCATACAAGGACTGAACAAAGGATGAAGACCAAAGTTTATGAATTTACATCCGAAAAGTAGCATAGGCCCTGAGCAGTGGTTTTCGTATTTCAGGATCACAGATCCTGAATGAAGGCGTTGGATGCCTTCCTCAGGAAAAAAAAAACAAAAACCAAAACATAGTTTAGAGCACTTCCTGCCTCCAAGTACTGACTCATTCTATTTCACAGGTGAAGAAGGTGGAGGAAGAGGAGGAAAAAAGAAGAAACGTCTGGTGCCAAGGAAAGTTCAAAGTTGAGTGCTAGTTTAGAATTACGGTGCTACTGCCTCCAGTACTCCATTACACACAGAATAAAAGTAGCTATAACTGTATGGCACTTAACTGGTAATGGTACAGGACCAGACGTGAGTCTCCTTTCTAAGATGGGGCAGTAAAGTATAATAGGCAAACAGTTAAAGGAATGACTTTGCATAAGCAGACTGCTTGAATTCAGATCTTGTCTCTGATATTTTGTACCAGTGTAAACATGGACAAGTTACTTAATTGTGTAATATTTTGGGATTGGGGATTTAGCTCAGTGGCAGAGCGCTTGCTTAGCACATCCAAGGCCCCAAGTTGGGTTTTCAGCTCTGAAAAAAAAATTGTGTAATATTTTAATTTCACTTGCAAAACAAATATTAGTATCCACATCATAGGGTGGTCATAAATATGAAATGAATTAATATGTATTAAATTCTTAAATCACTATGTGGCATGGGCTAGAGGGATGGCTCAGTGGTTATGGCACTTGCCTGGCCTGTTCGAGGACCCTGGTTTGAACCCTAGCACCACGTACACAATGACGTGTCGGAGCAATGAAAACCAAATGAAAAACTAAATAAAATTGATTCTCTCTTTCTCTCTCTCTCTCTCACTGACATTTTCTTTAAAAAAAAAAACAACAAAAAAAACAAAAAAATAGCTTGTGACACATAGTGTACACCCAGTAAATGTAGCTCTTGGTACTAGCTGTCGGATACTGTCATTATTATGTGCTCTGTCATTGTCCATATGGATACTTGATGGATCCACATGCCCAGTTTTTGTCCTTAAGTTGTTTAGCAGGTCTGCTCTTTATTTCTTAAAGTTAACTCAAAAGACATGGGCTGGAGCAGTGGCTCAGCAGCTGAAGCACTTGCCTGGCATGCACAAGGACCTGAGTTTGAACCCCTGCACCACATACACATTAAGTGTTGGAGAAACAAAAGCCAAGTGGAAAAATAAATAAATAAAATTGATAAATTGATTCTCTATTGATTCTCTCTTTCTCCCCCTCTCTTTAAAAAAAAAAAAAACTCAAAACATGGTTTCATAGCTGGGTGTGGTAGTACACACCTGTAATCCCAGCAGTTCAAAGTCAGCCTCAACAAGTTAGCAAGGCCCTAAGCAACTTAGGTAGACCCTGACTTAAAATAAAAAATACTGGGGATGTGGCTCAGTGTTTAAGAACCAACCCCTGGGTTCTATCCCTGGTACCCCCTCCCCCCAAAAAAGTCATGGTTTCATTATGAAGGATCTTGAAACTATTCACACATCAGTGTGATTGTGGAGGAGGCATATATTCATCCAGTGTCTAACATTTACTGCCTACCTACTACGTGCTTAGTTCCGACCTTTTTAGGTGATAGCAGCTTACAACTTGATTGCAGAGATGATCACTAAAATTTATGAGCAAATAAAAGACTAATCCAGTGGACTAACCACAGTGTAAGAATCTGGAGGCATCTGGCTGAGTGGGAATAGTCTCAGATGGAAAAATGGATGGATTAGACACCTGACATAGGCCCTGAAGGAGGGCTAACTACATTATTTGTGGGGCCCAATCAAAAATAAAAATAAGGAGCCCTTTTATCAAAAAGTCCCAGGGAGTTTAAGATGGCAACAACAAAATGTGACAGCAAGCCTGGGACCCCTTGAAGAGTGGGTCTTGTGCTACTGCACATGTCAAAGGCTTAAGGAGATAGGCTTGTTTGGAGGACAGAAGAACTCATTGAGAGATTACTGTCTTTAGCATGAGGACGCGTCCCAGACGGCTGCTTGAGCCATTCATGTCTCTGCCTCTGTGTTCTTTTTTGTACTTTTCTTCCTAACTAAAAAGTTTTTACTTAGTTTTCAACCTATGCAAATCCTACTTATCCTTCAAATCCCAGCTCACATCTGAGCTTAGAGGGAACACAATAGAATGAAGAGAGCTTGTACTGAGTTCGAAGGGCAAGGGTCAGAAGTCTGCCTCTCATCTGCTCTGGAACTGCAGGCAATGCTCCCCACTTCTCTAATACTCATCTTGCTCCCATGCCTAATAAGGAAACTGATTTTAAAACCCACTCACAGGATTGATCAGAGGATCAATGGCAGCACCAAAGCAAAAGAACTTTGAAATATTAATTTCTTTTATTGATAAAGTGCTTTAGGATTTTCTTTAAAAAAAAAAAAAAAAGAAGGACAGGGCTGGAGCAGTGGCTCAGCCGTTCTGGTGCTTGCCTGGCATGCATGAATGTGTGGGTTCAAACCCCAGCACCCACTTATGCAACAAAGTCTCGGAGCAACAAAAAGCCACATGGAAAACTAAATAAAATTGATTCTCTCTTTCTCTCACTGTCCCTCTCTCTTTAAAAAAAAAAAAAAAGAAAGAAAAAATAAAAAGAGAGAGGGACAGTGAGAGAGAGAGAGAAAGAGAGAAGTGATTTTATTTAGTTCTTCATGTGACTTTGTTCCTCCAACACTTTGTTGTGTACGTGGGTGCTGGGGTTTGAATGGGTGCTGGGGTTTGAACTCACGTACTCACACATGCCGGGCAAGCACTGTAAGCACCAAACCACCACTCCAGCCCTGAGAATTTTCTTGATAAAGCCTTCCCTTGCTTCTATAGACTACAAATAGCACTTGCTAATGTGTCCTGTGCATGAGCACAAATCTGCTTCTCCCACCTCAGCCCCCAATTTGGCAGATGTAAATTTACTTTCTTATTCTCTCCTTTAATGTCTCCAGGCCTCCTTTCTTTGCTATTCCAGTTTACCTTCCTTACTATGTGAGAGTGACCTTTCTAACTCACAGATCTGGCTCGGGTGGGTCACTCTTATTAGATGTTCCTGCATGGTTCTCCACTGTTGAGAGCAGTTCCTTAAACCCCAGGGCACAGAATCATTGGTATCTTCTGAGGTGTTTTCAGTATTGTAGGAAAAGAGGTACAGCGTGTGAGGGGGAAAATAGCCCTTTATTGAAGGTGTACAATGCACATTTGAAAATTCTGAGGAGTCCTCTTATAAAGAAGTTAATTTTGCGGATGCATTGCGACATGCCTGTAATCCCAGCAGTTTGGGAGGCTGAGGCAGGAGGACAGCAGGTTCGAAGCCAGCCTCAGCAACTTAGGGACCCCATCTCAAAATAAAAAGTAAAAAGGGCTGGGGATGAGGCTCAGTGGTTAAGTGCCCCTGGATCCAATCCCCACAAATAAACAACAACAACAACAAAAGTTAATGTAACTTTGTCGAAACCAGAATTTTCTATGCTAATTTGATACTAATTTGTATTCAATAGGGTCCTTCTATTTTGTCAAAAATTTTCAATTGCTGGCCAGCAGGATGAGAGGCTCCAGCTTAGTTTAGAGAGCCTTTGTACTTTGTCCCTAGATTTCTGGTTGATTTTCTGCCACCTCCATCCCAAATTCTATGCTCCAGACACAGTGAGCCTTTTCCAGTTTTTTGAAGAACTTTGAGCTCTGTACCTGCTATACTGTTTGCCAAGAACGTCTTCTTACCACTTCTTCCTCCATTTATTCCCTAATGATTTGTGACTTGTCACTTAAGGCTCAACTCAATAGCTTTGCAAAGTCTTCTATTACATTGTCAGTAACACTTAGTCTCCTAATTCCAACAGTGAACCTTTTTTATTTTATTATTACTTTTTAAAATTTTGTGGTACTGGGAATTAAACCCAGGGCCTTGCACATGCCAGACAAGTGCTAGACTCAGAGCTATATCCCCATCCCTTTTTATTTTTTATTTTGAGATAGAGTTTTGCTAAGTGGTCCTGATTAGTCTCAAATTTGCAATCTTCCTGCCTCCTCTTTCTGAGTGCTGAGATTATAGGTGTACACGACAATGTCCAACCCAGCAGTTAATCTCTCCTTTGGAACTTTGTATACATATTTATGAAACATTTTTTTTGTGCCACGTATTTAGTACTTATTGTACTATAGACATATTACAAACTTATT